>MZNV01000743.1:0-20155 GCA_002081555.1 Protostelium mycophagum | reverse complement strand
TTGTGGTAGACGGCGGCCTGTGCAGATGCTTGGGCCGCAGTTACAGTGACAGAGTTTCCGAGCATGTCTGTGAAGCCGAGGAGGCTTGGATTGCCGGCGATCTTTGCGATGGCTGAGAGCCCGGAGTCGACGTTATTTATGAGATAACCACCGTTCATGAGATTCTGTTGGATGCCTCCGAGGCATTGTGTCGAGCCGTACCAGTTAGTAGTGTCACAAGTTATGTTCACCGTGTTCTGAGCGAAGTAGGTGGCTGCGCATGTCAAAAACGTCAGAGAATGTCAATATGACGTACACTGAGATCCCGTGGTTCCGGCAGTGAACACACCGGCCTTTTCGGCCACGTATGCACCCTTGCTGGAGACGTACAATCTTCCACCATTTGTTACGAAGGTGTTGATGGCCGCCAGACCGGCTTGGCCAATGAGGTTTAAGATGGTGGACTCTTCACCACGAACGAAATCGGGTATCACCAAGGCCCCGAATCTACAATCGTCAGATATTATGGACATGACATGGGTGTATAAACCTGGGGGACTTGTCCGCGTTCAAGATAAAGTTGTTCTGAAGGTCTTGGCCGTTGATAAAAACCAAACCACCTTGAATATTCTGCTGCTTGTACACGCTTGAAGGCCAGCACTCAGAGTACTGTCAAATGTCAGGAATCGTGACGTGTGTAAAGGCCTAAAGACCCACCCTTCCAAGGTATGAGGCAAACAGATTACAGTAGGTACCGGACTCATAGAAGAGATCTTGGTTGATTCTCTGGGAGTTACCCTCTGTGTAGTTGGCGATGATGGACAGGACTGCGACGGAGGAATCGTAGATGGCCTTTCCATTGCTGATGTTGATGGTCGAATTGACAGTCTGCAAAAAGTTGAAGGCACCTTGAATGTCTCCTTCATTGACACTGATCACGGCTCCACCATTGAATGTGGTGTTCTGAAGGGTTCAGTAATGTCATTGGACGATGAAGGATCTCACGCTTAATGTGAAGGTGTATGGATAGGCGATCAGCTCGCTGTTATATGGCTGCAGATGCTGGAATATGAAAGAGTAGGCGAACTCCACATTGCTAGAATTTTGGTTCAGCGGGATGACTCCGACGTTGTTGAAGACGCCTCTCTTGTGACTCGCTGCATATGAAAGCTGGATGCCATTCACTTGTTCCCATGTTGCAGGTTGCTTGCTCACTCCACCCGCAGATACCTTAACGAATCAGTACTTGGCCTCATCGGGGGATGCTCACCTGCAGAGCAGCACAACACAACAGCAGCACGATCTGAATGCTCATGCTGTCTGCTGGCGAGAAGAAAAATGATTGTCCATACAGACGAACCGTCGTGTTCACAAATATAAGTCGGGTTCACGAGAGTATTACGGTATTTAACGTAGATGGAGTGATTATAAAATCGGGCCTGTCAAAGGCGGCATTGTCGTTTTCGCCGCGCTCAGCCGCATCTTCCACACCGAAGAGTGCCAGCCAAAACCGTGATTGACAGTATTTTGACTGATGGGCATGTCATTTTGATCACTTAAATACAACTGACATTCTTCGGGCGTGGCTGGTACCTGCAGAAAGCGGTAACAGAACGGGATTCACACCGTAACGGATCAGTCGGCCCTTATCAAACCGGTTGTGTGTCTTGATTGTTGTCCCGCCAGACAATCTATTTATTGCCCTATTCTGGCGCTCTGTAATTCAGCATGAACTCCATGATGGCAGCGGAGCGCCATCTCTCTTCTTTGTCTAAAAAGGCGGACAGCTGGGGAGCTTTGGGCAATGATCTTCTGAAGACTTTGAAGGGAGCTAAATTCGCATTGGTATCGCTCCCAACAGCAGCCAGAAATGGTGGATTGAGAGTCGGTTCTGAATTTGTGAAAGAGGGTGAGGCTGTGGCGATATTAGAGAGGATGAGCACTGAAGCAAATCGTGTGCAAGGACAGCCAGCTACGAAACAGCAGGTAATTTGATGCGACAAATCTAAAAATGAATCGATCGATTTCAGTGATGTGTTTCAAAAGATGTGATATGATGGTCAAAACTGACTTTTTGAAGCTTTCCACTTTAGAGTCACACTCTGTAGAGTTAGATGCTTTAGCATGCAGAAATTGTCTTCAGATGGTCAATCTCCTTTTGGATCAAAAGAACTCTGGGGTAATCGTCGTTGCATTTTTTGATGATATGCCACTGAAAAAAAATTGATGAGTTGTAGACTTCGCCTAGTTCTTCCGGCCAAGGCGAATCTGCACAGATCCCAATCGTGGTCAGAAACATCAAGGACCAAAACAACCAAGTACCTCAAGCATTGGAAAACGCAACATCGACTTACCAAGAGATACTGTCGTTCCAACCTGCTTCTGTAAGATGTTGAAATTTAGTATTTGTACATTAAATATGTTCATTTGATGTTTCAATCGACTTTAGACATTTACGGTTGTAGATACCTGATCCCTCTCATAATGTGAATAAATTTGTATCCCAACTATTATCCAGCCTTCGCCGTGTAGAATCAGAGGTAATCATTTGGAATACCGTGAATCATATCTTCACAACATGACTTCAGGATCAATCTTCTGATTACGAAAAGGTGACACCAAAAGGGGGGTGCTTCTCTTGTTGCTTTGGCGGACCACGTGACCCCGAGCCCAGCCTCATTGTAGTCAGTCACCACTCAAGAGACTTGGCCTTGCTGATGGCTCAGATGATGTCTGTCGTTCAGTTGGGAGGAGACATTTTTGATGGAGTATGTATTTTACCGTCTAATACACGATGACATCGTTGTGGCACAGCCATAACGCACGTACAAACTTTTAGATATATATGAAAGCAGTTTTTACCGGAGGAAGATTTATTTTATTAACCTCTTCTGATGATCATCAAGGAAGAGGAGGAGTACGGCTTGGTCTCCGAAGAAGGGGCCGTTACCGTGGATATTGGCGGGAACGGAGACTTTAAGACCTTGTCCCAGGCTTTGAACGCGATTTCATCAGGTCAGAAGACGGCAAAGAAGGTGAAGTTCTCAACAATTCTGTCATGACGTGACACGCATGACACATGCGATCACATGCGCAACGGAGATTGATTTTTGACAGGTATTATTACGTCCAGGAGTGTACAAAGAGACAGTGAATATAACCATGCCCATACAGATCCAGGGTTCAGGACCACGCGAAAGAGTAATGATTTAGAAAAGTCAGATAATCTAACACTGGAAGGTAACCATAGAGAGTTCTAAATCTATTGTGATGTCTGGATCACAGGTAAAGATCAGATTCATAAATCTACTTCTGTTTGCGGCCATGCCGTAAGACAGGAAATACCAACAAAAATGCACCTTTCCTGAAAATCACAGATCTCCATGCGTAACATGAGCATTCGCTGCATAAAAGGAGACACCGAAGGGTGCTATGCGGTAGACATCGTCGGCTCCGGAAACAGCTTGATAGGTTGTGACGTTACTTCCGAACAGTTGGCTTGTATCGGTGTCAGAAAATCAGCCAAAGATGTAAGGATCAAGGGCAACAAGGTTCACGACAGTAAATCCTCTGGTATAGTGAGTAGATCTACACTCGAGTGTACTCGTCGACAATCATACTGATGCAGATGTTTCTAGTTGGTCTACGATGGAGGCCGCTGCACTATAGAGGACAATATTATTTTCGACAACAGCAAGGCTGGAGTAGAAGTCAAGGGACAAGGTACCGCACCGAATATTATCAACAATTCTGTCTTTGCAAACAAATCCTCCGGGATTTATTTTCACGAAAACGCCAAGGGAGTTGTAGACGGCAATGAGATCTACGAGGTGGAGATGCTTGAAATTACCGTGAATTTTCTCTGAATTTTCGCAGAATATTCTAGCCAATATCGAGATCAGAACTGGATCCCACCCCGTCATCACGAACAACAAAGTCCATTCAAGTAGACCCAAAATTTGAATTTATTATATTGACGAAATGCAGGCAAGGCCTCGGGTATCTATGTCTTTGAGAGTGCAAAGGGAAGCATCAGCCAAAATGAGATTTTCAACAACGTCAAAGCAGGTACGCATAAATCCACAACACATGAATCACTCACATTTCTTAGGAGTAGAAGTCCGCACCGGCAGTACACCTGAGGTATTCGACAATGACATTCACCACGGTTTAGACGTGGGAATATTGGTGCACGAGAATGGAATGGGAGTTATTACTGGTAATAAGATCCGTTTAAATAAGCTGGCAGGTTTGGAGACACGTACAAAAGGTGGAGTTATTTATGTACTATGAATTTAATACAATACCGACCTGTTTTAGGTGCTCCCAAAGTTGAGAAGAACACTATGGAGGAGAATGGAGAGGCCGGGATCTTTATATGCGATGGAGGCAAGGGAACTTACTCAGAAAATAGCATCTCCAAGAACCGCACTCACGGTATAGAGGTGCGCTTTAACAATTAAAATCTACTCAAGAAATAATCATTTCAGGTACGCATTGGCTCAGACCCCAATGTGACCGCAAACACCATCACAAATTGCTACTCTGCAGGCATCATTATCTATGAAAACTGCCAAGGTGAGCTCCCCATCCGTTTACTCAATACCATATCCATTCTTCCCAGGTATAATTCACTACAACACCATCAACAACTGTGCGAGAGCCGGTATTGAGGTGAACAACTCGGCAAACCCTGCCGTGACGGAGAACCTGATCCACGATTGTAAAGCGGCAGGAATCTACGTTTACGACAAGGGACTCGGACTTTACTCCAAGAACGAGATCTACGGTAACAAACGTGCCGCTATCGAGATAAGATCTGGCAGTGACGTCACAGTCGACAGCAACAATCTGCACGACAATGAAGGCTCAGGTGACTACCGTGAAGAGATCAAAGGGTGGAGCAATGACGTCGCGCAGGGATCTTTGTGTATGATGAAGGCACGAAAGCACTTGTTCGTGGTAACAATGTGTTGAACAACAAACTGAACGGTATTGACATTAGAGATGGAGCTACAGGAGAGGTATTCACCATCATTCAAAACTTATGTTATACTTTACACAAAAATGAATGTAGTTGTCAACTCCTGCTGAGATTGTATAGATCGCTGGGAACACCGTCCAGAACAACACGCAGAGCGGTATTGCGGTAAAGAATGCCGTAGCTACAGCGCACAAGAACAGCTTGGCTGGAAACGGAAAGGGGCCGTGGGATTGCGCATCCGGAAAATTGGAGAAGACTGCCAACAACGAAAGCTAAATAAATTAATATTATTGATCTGTATTTATACTTCTTATGGACGTCGGTTCAGTCATTTAATATACCCTAGCTTCGCTTTAGTATCTTTTGATTCTTTGTGTGTTCTACGGTAAGGACACGGTTATTACCGCAAACCATACTGTAATCATCGCAGCTCACACGTAAATGTGTTTATTGCTCACAAAGAACAATAAGTATCACAATATCACGGTAATGGTAAGAAGAGAAGGTACATATGATATATCCATCCTTTATTGAACAGCCAATTCTTTGTATTTTATGATATGCTCTATACATTGATCAATTCGCTGAAAAGGACATATTTCAGTCACGATATCATACCGCATTTGTTGCGGTTATTGACGCGGATAAAATCACACCTTGGGTCGAAAGGATCAACTTCTCCAGTGAAGCGATACCCCTCTGTGCGTGTGACAAGGGCACTCCAACACCTGGAATGTGAAGAGAGCTATTGAATACTTCCAGTGAAAGCGGCCCTGTTTGTATTAGCTTTTTTGATTGATCTAAAGTGTTTAAAGAACCGTAGAACAACGCGTGAAGAAATTTAACCTTGATAACCGGCAGCTTCCAGTGCTGCAGTGAATTCTGCAACTGGGAGGTAAGCGCCTAAATCGGCTTCCAACGGAAACAATCGAAAATTTCTCGACCAAAACATTAGTTCCGTCACATTTTCTTCCGGTTTTCGGGTCGGAAGACCCGCATCCGCGATTTGGAATAGAAAGATCTTTTCCGCCGGAACTGTTCGGACTAATTCCGCCAGATTTTCAAACAAAAGAATGGAGGAGGCTGTGGGTGAGCGTTGAAGTCCTGATGGGGTGTAGGGGTTGCAGTACTCAACCGCCAGCGTGTTGAATGAATCTACAATCAGCCCGAGATTTTGGCGGGGATATTTTGAGACGCATTCCCAGGCCCTTTGCCACGTGTTGACGTGCAAACCCCAGGATAAAGCCTCGTAACCAAGTCGTATTGTTTTGTGACCATTTTTCTCTGACCATTCTGAAGCTGTACATGTATGATCATTATGATGTCATAATCAAAATGATGACGTCATACCTAAATCAGCGAGATGTGCCAGGTCTTTTGCGATGACAGCTGTGTCTGGTGTTGACTTCTCATTTACAGTTGAACAGATCAAAATCAGATCGCAGTCCAAAGCTTTCAACAGCGGAAAGAAGGAAGACAAATGCGAGAAGGCGGTCTCCCTCTCTTGCTCATCTGTCAAGCCTTCTGGTCCACGGATTGGTTGCAAGCAACTAATGTTAAGCCCCAAGTCATCGCATAAGGATCTTAGCAGGGCAGCCGCTGAGAGATCGTCTATCGCGCCGCCATTCTGAATTATACTGGCGTACTCAGCGTAATCTTCATCATGCGACTCACTGATCTCTATAGACCTCCCAATCAGGAATGGTCAGCTCGATTTGGGTCAATCTATTCGAAGAGGCAGCTCTCAATTTGTCCTCTAATTTGTGATGGATGTTTGATCCAAGGGACAAGGTGGCGATGCCAAACCGAGCCGTGATCTGATTCATAAATTGTGAATGAGAAAAATGGTGTATTTTTCGGTGTTGTAGAATCCCACAATTCAAAACCTGGGGAACGGGGATATACACCCCCAAATCACTCATTGTCTTAATGCATCTGTTTTATTGCCGCTACGACTGGAGCTCGGCTTCAAACATTCTGTCGACGTGTCTGTTCTCCGCCCTCTCTCGGCGTTCTCGGTTAGAGGGCGAGATCCACCGTAGAAACGCTTCTCTGGCTCCATCGTTCAATTGACTTTGTTTTAAGAGGTGTACTTGTTGACAAATTCCCCCCTTGAGGTGATCGGTGTTCCAACAGCCGTTCTCGCTCACATCTTCTTGCTCAAACTTGAAAAACCCTCGGCAAAGCTTGTACTTCTTGGGCTCTCTCTCATTTACATAGAAGTTGATGACTTGAGTGATGGCAGGCGAAGTTGCTGGGTCGAGATCCGAATCCTCTAGAATGTGTCTGTGCCTGCATCCTTCTCCAAACCTGCAGCCCCTCTCGTCAAAGAAGTGGTGGTAACAGGGCATTTGTGAACTTGGACAGATCAGATCGATCCATCATTTTGCACATACCTTCTTCGAATGTTGATTTTTGTTGGTTTTAGGGCTGATCCTTTGTTTTCACCACGACCACGGTAATATTTCCGTGGCTTATGCAGACGTGTGCGCTAAGCGGATGGACGAATCCTTTGGGCTCCAATTGGGCCATTCTCTTCGGTGAACGGTGCTGCATCCGGGGGTCACCCATCTGCAGAAAGGATATTGTGTCAATTTGAGGGTAACTGCTGGTGTCTGATGAACATCAAAGGTTCAATCCGGGTAGAAGCAGCATCTTCTAACTGAAAAACCTTTCGAATGAGAAATGAGAAAAATCATCCGAAAATGGCTGAGAACTTCTGGATGAGGCACCCCGGTGTACTTTCAATTCTACAACGGACATGTGAGACAGGATTGTCACCGGCAGGTCCGACTGGACATTATTGGTATTATTGGAAGAGAGCTCCTGATGGACCACTTGGTAAAATACCCCTCGTATTGCGAGTCTTCAGCCCCGGGATTGCTTGCTGCAACCAGTCGCTAAACCATTCCTGTAGGAGCAACAGGACCAATTGTAGTGCGACACTACGAAAATAATGAATAATATTATTTATTTTCCTCTCTGACTTCTCTTTCGGGGTCACACCTCTGTTGGTGATGACCCGATTTTCATGCAGCGACCGTGACTCCTTCTCTTTATCTTGTTATCAAGCTCACAGATCAATCCGCCGCAGAAGCAACGTCCATTGAACCAATCTCTTGGAAGGTCACTGAAAAATGCTGTGGATCCCAAAAATTCAAGCGGAAAATTTTTCGTCCAATTCGTACCCAGATCCGCGTTGTAGATTGACACCAAAATTCAGATCCAGAAACCGTCGGAAACAAATCAACCCGCCGGCGTCATGGAAAGCAGCCCTGATCTGCAACAAGAACAGCATAATGCCAGCCATACACCTGCTGTATTAGCTGCTTCTGCCATGTTGCTAACTAATGTTACTTTTCAAGTGGAATACAAACCCAGAGCGTCTAAAGGAGAGGCTATATTTATCTCTGGCAACAGCGCACATATAGGAAACTGGGACGTGGCCCACTCCTTGCCACTACATATGCAAATCGTGCCCGGGACAGACAAATACATATGGTGGGTGATCCTAAGACAAAACTTGTCCAATGCACCAAGAATACGTCATGAATTGAAAATGATTCACACATCCATCAATTGTCACTTTACGCTGATCTCTTTGATGTTGATTTATGCAGGAGCGTCACCGTTCCACTTGCCACAGAAGTGCTTGTAGAGTACAAGTACATTCTAAAGGGAAATGGAAAGATGACAAAGTGGGAGGGCTTCAAGATCCCAAGAAGAATTACACCCGCAGGTGCCACCAAATCTCATCTTTTTAAAATATATCTCTTTGCCCTCTTTAAAGCAGCTTCGCCCTTGGGAATAAAATATGTCCCGATGCCAGATGAATATTTTAAGATATCATACTGACATACTCAGGCACATCTCAGCTGACAGATGACGGGCTCTTTGGTGACGTGTCAGAAGGTTCTGAGAAAGTTCCGGAGAGCAGGATACTTGTAGATTGCGGCTGGCTTGTGAACGAATCACAGCTCAGAGTTTATTTGGGGACTGTACACGGGGGTTCAGCCCACGGTCTACAACTCAACGAGAATTTTCTGTGAGTTTTCCGAGAATTTTCTGAGAGATTCTGACCTGAACAGACCCTCCGAAGATGATGAGTATGTCATTGTCATTACACCCCTGGAGTCCCTCGCTCTACAACTCGACGTCCCGGAAAACACGGAAGAATTATTGATCTTGTCAGCACCAAACAGACAGCAGTTCACACTTATGGTGCAACTCAAGTGAGTAATATTGTTATTATGTTTCTTTCAATATTTTATATTTCATTATATTTATATAAATATAATAATTATATATTTATGTATTTATCTTACTGAAAATGTGCCAATCCCAGATTTACAATGAAATTACTTTGGGAAAGCAACTTATATCTTCAGGTCAAAGAAGAATGGAACAGTGTTGGGAAGCACCTGCATTTCCCATATAGAGATGACCTTCACCAAGGGAACATTGGTGAGGTCACTAGTCAGTGAGCGTCTACAACTCGTCGGTACGGTCACACTTACTTACCTGATCATAACGCCTTTTGCTCATCAGAACAACAACCTGTCGAGTTCTTTGTGGCACAAGAATTGGGGAGAAGAATTATTGTACATTGGCCACAGAGGGTGAGTCTCGTTGTAGTCTGTCGATTCTCGCGCACAAAAAATTCGCGGTTTTCAGGGTGCGTAAACTGACTCGTTGTAGTTCGGGGGCGACAAACGACACGTCTAAATTTCATTTGTTGCCAACAGAAAACACACTCTTGTCCTTTGTAGCTGCAGCACGTCTTGGCGCCGAATATATTGAATTCGATGTGCAATTGACAAGAGATAATATACCCATCATCGCTCATGATGAGGAGATTCACGTGGCCACAACTGGTGCTAACGACGAACAATTGGAGTTAAAGGTGAGTCTACACTGGTGTAGATTGGTGTATAGAAAATTCTCGGAAATTTCGTGGAGAATTAATTCTTTGTGGTTTAAAATTGACACGTGAAGGTTCCGATTAACAAATTGACGTATGAAAAATTGCACCTGCTCAAACCCATAATGGGTTCCTCAGAACCACCAGTAAGTGCTGCCGTAGCTCGTCACGCCCGCAGGAAATCCATGTCAGAAGCCAGGTAGTTTTCGCGGAAATTTCATAGAAGGCTAAAAATAGCAGCCCCTCCCCCTCCTTGACCTCACCCCAGATTGGAAAGTCAAAAGAGACTGTCTCAACAATTAAATCTAAAAATAGCATCACCGGATCAATTCCTCCCTCGTTATTGGGATCACCCATTGACAGTTTTGACAAGGAAAAAGTCAAGAAATTTAACGGAAGTTTCTGGGAATCTTTGGATACGTATCCCACTCTGGAAAAAGTGAAATTTCTCTTTTATTCTGAATTTTTTATTCTGAATTTCTTACTGGTCTTCTTTTCTGATTCAGAGATTTTCAGACACTTTTTTTCTGAATCACATAGGTATTTGTGCATTTACCAAAACAAGTGGGATTCAATGTGGAGATTAAATACCCTGACGAGGAGCACTTTGAGTCATATCTCTCCATCTTGGAAAGAAACCAATACGTAGACCACATTCTGAAGGTAAATTCCCGCGAAATTTCACTCGTCAGTGTACACCGTAGTATCTGCTAAAAATAGAACCAAAATTAGATGTATACATCTGATGTTGATGATGTGCAGGTCATCTTTGATTTTGCAGAGGGCAGACACGTCTTAATCTCTTCATTCGATCCCGATGTCTGCCTTCTCTGTGCTGCAAAACAGATCTGCTTTCCAGTAAGTTTCCACGAAATTTCCTTGAAATTTCGCCGACATTTCAGGTCTTCCTCTTGACTACCGGAGGCACCGACGGTCCTCATCAATCCGATCCCAGGAAAAATTGCATAAACAAAGCCATAGACTTTGCCGTCTCTGCGCGACTTGCCGGTGTCGTGTCACATTCCTCTGCCGTTTTGCAAGAGAAAACTGTGGTGAGACGGGCCCACCAGAAGAACCTGCTCATATTTACGTACGGACACCCCAAGTGAGTTGCACATGCATCATCATCCTCTTAATCACAAAGTTTGTCGTGGCTCTGCCATTTTGCAGCAGCTTCACTGCGTGTGTCTTGTACCTTTAGAGGTAGACACCACAAGAGAGCTGTCGCGAAACGCCAAGTGGATTGGCGAATTCCGCCCACATATGGATGCACAATAAAATTGATTGACACAGCAATAACCCAGAATGTGTTCAAGAGCAAAAAGAACTTGGTGTGGACGCCGTCATCTGCGACAAGGTGACTCACCATCTCGAAAATGAGTGGCTCATGTTCTTCAGGTGTTCACCGTTAAGAAGCAAGGCAGGCCCATGAACAGAAACCCCTATGTGGGCAATTTTTGGTACCATGATAAGAGCTCAGAAGCAGCAGCCCGAACACTTGACTTATAGAGGCCGAAATGTCGCGTGTGTCTGACAGATTCGTATGTCGTGATTCGGAATTCCGCATTTCCGAGCCCACAATTCGGAATAAATCCGAAATTTCTCGAAAGAATGACATCTCAATTTTCCGGGATGTCGACAAGAATGGAAATCTAGGTAGTCCGCAATGGTCGACATTTCATCATGATACCGAGAGACTTGCAGAGGGCTCATGTTATGTTGACAGAGGCTTGCTCAGCATTTCAGAGCAGCCAGCTCGTCGGTAACACATAGTACCTCTAAGAGGACTACCACTGTAACACGCCACACTAGAAGTGTCCTCTTTGGTCTTATATTTGCCAAGACACATTTCACCTGTATCTAGAACATTCGACGTATCAAGAACGCATTTTTGCCTCTGAACGTTTTTTACCACGAGATGACTGCCTCAATCAGACTCTATATTCTCTTCATCGCTGCTCTGGCCTTTGCCCAAGCATGCCCTCCAGGACTTCTTCCATGTGGTATATTCGCTTGCTATAGACCTCAAGACAGTTGGTAAGTTCAGATCATATGATCCAATCTCATTTATTTTTAGTTGTATAAACGGGTTCGTGAGACATGCAGCGCAGTGTGTCGCTCCAGGACCGCCGTCACCACCATCACCACCATCACCACCAAAGGTTAAAACCACTTCCACATCGGCGGCTCCCACGTCATCATCGACCTCGAAGATCTCTACAACCTCTAGCTTCGCCCCTGTAATTACTTCGGCTCCCACACCATCTACAGCAGCACCCACTACATCGTCTAAAGCATCTACAGCAGTGCCCACAACATCATCTGTTGCATCTACAGCAGCACCCACTACATCGTCTAAAGCATCTACAGCAGCACCGGCAACATCGTCTGCTGCATCTACAATGCCATCCACATCGGCGCCTGCAGCATCCACAGCAGCATCATCCACAACACAATGTGCCCCCATGTTTGCCTCTTTACAATGCAGAACCGCATCAGAGGATCCTTCGCAGGTCGACCTCGCCGCTGTGGCCTCTGCTAGATCTTGGTTGTGCTCCACTTACCCACAATACTGTGTCGACATTAATGCGGGAGGCAAGTACAGCAGCTGCAACAGTGTAGAGCAGATTTCCTTCGCGATGAATGCTTACTACAATGATCATCTAGCACAAGGTAATATTTGTCGACGAATTTTGTTGTGGCACAGACAAGTTGCCTACAAAATTATTTATCTTCTAAGGTACTGGTGCTTGCTCATTTGGAGGTGTCGGTGTCATCGTCGGTGCTAGTTCATCAAGCCAAGCGTCGACATTCAACAAAGCGTCGACCTCGACAGTTGGTCAAAGCAGCTCATCTACAACCAACCAGAATTTCGTCCCGACAACAGGAAACACCCCGATAATCCAACCGATACCTGCTCCCATATCCAAACCAAGTGTTCCCAAGAACAGCACCAACAATTGTGCCGCAGGACAGTCCTCCTGCGCTGGACAATGTTACGACCCCCACCTCTTTGGTTGCTCCAGCAACACCAATGGAGTGCAACAATTTTTGTGCCCGGCACCAACACCGTCCACACAGTCATCTTTTTGGATGCAAAACATCAAGCACAAGGGCATCTCTGCATTTTTGGGAGACAGCAGCTATGTCGTCTACAGAAATGTCAAAGACTTCGGTGCGGTCGGAGATGGCGTCACAGATGACACCGCTGCCATCAACAGTGCGATCACCGCCTATGGAAGATGCGGTCAAGGCTGTGACTCGACTACAACTCGCCCCGCCCTGGTGTTTTTCCCGGCGGGAAAATACTTGATTACCTCACCGATTATTCAATACTACCACACTCAATTGGTGGGAGATGCCACAAATATGCCAACTCTACTTGCGGGATCCACCTTCAAAGGGATGGCCATGATTGATTCTGACCCATACGGATCTGGAGGTAACAACTGGTACACGAACCAGGTGAGTGATGACGTCATCGAGGGGGGTTCTGACGTGTACAGAACAATTTCTACAGACAAATCAGAAATTTTGTGATCGATACGACACAGACACCCGCAGGGAAAGGCACCACTTGCATCCATTGGCAGGTCCGTCTTCGAATTTTACCAGTTCTTTCTCTGAAATTTCGCTGAAATTTCCATAGGTAGCACAAGCCACATCGTTGACCAACTTGGTCTTCAACATGTCGCCGGGATCCACACACCAAGGAATCTGGATGGAGAATGGATCCGGAGGCTGGATGTCCGATTTGGTGTTTTACGGTGGAGCTTACGCATTGTGGGTCGGAAACCAGCAGTTTACGTCTCGTAATATCACCATTTACGGGTCTACTACCGGTATCTACATGAATTGGAACTGGGGTTGGACCTTTAAGACCCTGTACATCTCTGGCGCCCAGACGGGTGTCGACATGACGTCACTTGGGGACAAGGGTCAACAGCTGGTTGGGTCTGTCATCCTGACAGACGTACAAATGGTCAACACGGTAGTTGGAATCAAGACAGGCACCGGCACCAGCACTTCTACGGCAACAAGTGACTCTCTATTGATTGACAACGCCTACTTCACAAATGTCGGTACCGTGGTTGCGAGCGCGACCGGTAATACGGTAGTCGCAGGAAACTCCCAGGGAACTGTTTACGTCCCCACTTGGGCTCAAGGACACGTGTACACCGCTGCGATGTCGTCGAATGCCCACTTTGGATATTTGAGCCAGACCAAGAGACCAGCAGCCCTCGTGGACCTTTCCCAGGGAAACAATTACTACTTTGAGAAGCCCAAGCCACAGTATGAGAACTATGATGTCTCTGCCTTTGTTTCAGTCAAGGATGAAGGTGCCTATGGAGATGGTGTTCACGACGACACCGCCGCCATCCAAGCCATTTTATACAAGTACGCCGGGTGCAGAATCATATACTTCCCTGCAGGAGCGTATATTCTCTCAGACACCGTGGTGGTTCCCGCGGGAAGTCGCATTGTTGGAGAAGTCTGGTCCAGTCTGATGGCCAATGGGAAAGCTTTCCAGGACCCAAACAACCCGGTTCCTATGATCCAAGTCGGTAACCCTGGAGACGTCGGAGTTGCAGAACTTTCAGACTTGTTATTCACCGCTCAGGGACCACAACCCGGAGTCATACTGGTACAGTGGAACATACAGGACCCACAAGGGGCCCAGGGAAGCGCTGGAATGTGGGATTGCCACTTCCGCGTTGGAGGCGCTGCCGGTTCCAACCAGCAGATTGGAGCTTGTCCCAAATACCAGAACCCTACACAGCAATGTATTGGAACATTTATGTTGATGCACGTTACGTCCTCCGCCTCCGCATACTTGGAGAATGTGTGGGCATGGACCGCTGACCACGACTTGGACGCCTTTGGAGCAGACATGAGCGGTCAGATTTCTGTTTTCAACGGCAGAGGACTTTTACTTGAGAGTACTGCCGGAGCGTGGTTGTACGGAACCGCGGTGGAGCACAACTGGTTCTACCAATACCAGCTTCAAAACGCGGAGAATGTTTTGATGGCCATGATCCAGACCGAGACACCGTACTACCAAGTCGCACCGTATTATGCTCCCTGGGAGAGTAACTCCGCGTACAACGACCCGGACTTCTCTGGATGCTCAGCCGATTCTCCATCATGCGGTATGGCTTGGGGCATGAGATACATTGACACGCAGAATGTCTACGTCTACGGTGCTGGCCACTACAACTTCTTCCAATACTATAATCAGACATGTCTGAACACTGAAAACTGCCAAGACGCCATGGTCGACATTCTGACGGACGACTCATCAGAGCTATATCTGTACGGTCTCAACACAAAGGCGTCTGTCGGAATGGTGCACAACTATGGAGAGATTGCCGCTCTTGCCTCAGACAATGTAAACACATTTTGCTCTACGGTACATTATCTGGCCAACACACAGCAGAAGAGATAAAGGAATATTTTATATTGATATTTATCACAAGGCAAATTCACCTCAGTAACTCAAACTCTTATCGCTGGTTTTGTCGATGATGTAATCTCTGTGTTTGAGTTTGCACTCGAGCAGAAGCCTCAGAAGTTGCGTCAGGGCTGTGTGTTGATGAGCTCTATATAGTCATCTCAACTCCAGATGCTGTTCACTCTACTTTTGTCTTTTGTGGTGCAAAATTGAAACTTGAAATTTCAATCATGGGTCATCATCATGAGGAGTGAGTTTGCATCGTCCACTTCATTGGTTGAGAAGCTGACAGTTCTGAATATCTCCACATTCCAATGTGCATCTTCTTCATGATTGTAGATGGTGCATCCAACATGGGAATCCATTCAGCGAAACGTCCTAATTGGCGATTTCAAATCGCCGACGAAAACCGGCGATTTGACATGGCAGTTGACTTGATCATAAATCAAAATGCAGAACGACAAACACGCTATTGTCTTTGGTGCTTCAGGACTGAACGGCTGGGCCGTAGTGAATCAGCTATTGCAGAACTACCCTCACGAAGGCACCTTCCAGAAAGTCACGGCGCTTGTCAATCGACCAATGATTAACACCGGCTGGGTCAGCTTACCAAACGCACCTCAACTACAACTCATCTCTGGATGCAATCTAATCGACGGAGGTACCGAAACATTGGTCAAATTTTTGCAAGAGAATGTCACTGGTGTGAGTGGGGTTACACATGCCTTCTATTTCGGTATACATTTCTTGTGCTCTTCGTTAGTTGACTTATCCCAGCATATCAACAGAACGATGATTTGGCCAAAGAAGCAGAGATTAATCTATCGATGATTGAGAGGTCTGTCACTGCCCTGAATGAATTATGTCCTAATCTCGAGTACGTTGTGTTTCCTGGAGGTACCAGAGTAAGTCTTATAGATCCCCTTGGAGTATCTTTTTGTAAACAAGCTTGTTAATTCTGTGCAGAGATACGGACTTTTTGGACCTGTCGAAAAACCAGCCGCACCTTTGAAAGAGAGTTTACCACAGCCACCACTGCCATACGGTGGCACAATTTATTATTTCGAGGCTGAGAGACTTCTTGATAGATTGAGCCAAGGAAGAAAGTGGAAATGGTGCGAAGTAGTGATGGACATCATCGTGAGTAATTCATCGTGAATGTGTCAGACCGACATCTTTGACAGGTTGGTTTCACTCCGAATGGCAGCACATACAGCCTCACAGCTCACTGGGCAAATTATCTGTCAATCTATGCTGCCATCGAGGGTCGAGGTGCGAAAGTCCCTTACCCTGGGACTGTTGCCTCTTGGAAGTCGCTCTACAATGAATCTTCGGCCAAGACAATTGCAAGATTTTCGATATGGGCCGCACTGAACCCTGAGAGATCTAACGGCAAAATCTATAATATTGCTGATAATGATCAACCATCATCTATGTCCATACGTTGGCCAGCTTTAGCATCTTACTTTGGTCTGGAGGGTGTAGAGCCATCTCCAGAGCAAAAGATCTTACTGCCAGGAGAATATGTAGAGAAGCACGCCAAATTTCTGGAAGAGCGAGGTATCAAGAAGAATCAAGTTTTCAAGGGAAATTATTTGGACCACTACGGGTACCACGAGATTGGCGATCGTCATTTGTCGTTGGAAAAGGTCCGGAATGCAGGATTTACGGAGCAAAACGACCCAAACGACGGCTGGCTTGAGGCATTTTCTCAGATGAAAGCGGCTGGAATCTTATTATAATGAAGAAAAGGATCACCACACGTGTAATTTAATACTCAGTTTGAATCCCTTTTGCCCCTCAACTGTTATTCTCTTGGGGGAGTTCTGCCTGTGGAAATTGTCGTTATTTTAATTCTACAACTTTATGATGGCTACAAGGGTTGCTAAACCTATCAGTCCAAAAAAATCAAGGAATCGTATCAAGTCATCAATATTCTTTATCGATGTCTTCAGATCGTGAGAAGCAGTCCTCCCAACACGATAGACGCCATCTTGGAAATTCAAGTATTTCTCCGAATGGTCGACGCAAATCAATTGGGAATGGAGCTCAGCACCCAGAGTGGATACTTGGTCGTCCAAGCTTTCAAATGCCAAGCCGCACGAGGTCTGCGTTGCTTGAGAGGGTGTCCGAGTCCGTTTTGGTTGCAATTTGGAGTTTTTCTGGCTGTCAGGGAGTTGTAAAAAGCCAAAGTGACACGGTGGTTACAGTTTTAACGTAAAGGTAAAACCTGTCATCCTCATTTATTCATCAGGAAGCTCTAAGTGGCTTCAAATCCCAGCACTTGTTCGGAAAATTCTTTTGCTGTAAACCCAGCCTTCTTGAATGTAGCTTGATCAGACTCCAGCAGCAATGCTTCTAGACATTGCTCCAATTCTGCCTCCGAAAACTTCTCGCCGTAGCTTTGGAATAATTTCAAGAGCCTCTGAAATGTGAGCTTGCCAGTGTTTGGATTGACGCCCAAGAGTTGAAATGCTTCTTCGACCTATGTTACACCATTCAGATCATTCATCAATGATTTCATGATCACAGGACTCCAGCCATTGTTCATTATGTTCATCACAATCATTATCGCGCAGTTATTTTGACACATGATACTTGCTGGAATAGACATCTAAATCAAAAGACAGACCTTCTCTTTGGTTGTGTTCAGCACCGGCCGGTGGTTCACATAGACTAACGAACGTCAGAAAAGGCGAAACCTCCAAAGACACTCACGCAACACCAACTGATCGAAGCTGATGGACTCTGTCTCTGCCCCCGTCTCTGTGAAATTACCGAATCGAACCTCATTTAAGAGGTCATCCACTTGCTTCTCTGTCGGATAAAAGCCCAGAGCCCTCATCACATTGGGTATCTCCGTGATGCTGATGTATGATCCGATCTGGTGTGGATCGGTGCTGTCTTCTCCTTGGCTAAGGTCTTTAGTCTTGGAGCGTTACAGCGACAAAACTCGCCCAAAAATTTCGAAAAGAATACATCATGCAAAGTGATCTACCTTCTGATTTGTGCGTAGTAAAAGTACTCCTTCAACTCTTGCCAGAAGGGTCCGGTCCTCTCCCCCTGGATCAAAGCGACATAGGGTTCGATTCCTACCCCTCCTACGTTTTTTTTTATTCTCTCGTCTGATAATTCAAAAGAATAAATTACCTTTAAGCTCCGCTTGATTTAAAGCTTCAAACTTTGTCTCCCATTGATGTACACTCCCGTCACTTCCCCCAGAGGAAAACAAAAACCGCGCATCAGGTGACGCGCAGAATCCAGATATCTGCGAATGTCAGACTCTTTCACAGAATATTCAGGAGGAGTTACTTCATTTGGATGAGCGATCATGCCCATACTCTTATTTGGATTACCATCTAAAGGAAATTTCACGAGTCCAATCACACGTTCAGCAGTGCTGGGGAGGATGAGCGATCAGGAATCACCTTTCCGAATGATTACCTGTAGGCGAGGAATGTGATCTTGTCTGTGATTGGGATGATCCTGTTGGAATCAGCTACGCACTTTGAAGAAATGACATTTCATGAGAAGGAGATCATCATTGTTCCTCTAAGTGATGCTTCTGCAGCTTTGCTGCAGTTTATATTGCAATCACTGTCTCACGTGAAATTTCGGACGGATTTCACTCACTTATTTACGGGCCCCCCAAAAGTTGGCGCCAAAAGTGTTTTTTTGCACGACTTCGTGTTTCCACTGAACAGTTTGAATTTATATTCATCATTCGAGACGATGATGAGATCATCGCTATAACTAATGGATGGACTCCAAGTGAAGGCGCACGGAAGGCTCCTCTGTTCAATTCGGACTTGGCTTTTCAAAACGATACCTTGCATGATCAGCGACATGTCGTTTCTGAAAATAAAATGAGTTGTAGTGTACCTCCTCCGATCGAGGAATTCAACAAATCATATTCTACAAGCGTCCTGTCTTCTGACATAGAGATCAACTGTGGTCCTCCCACATCTTGTCTGAAGGCGAGGCCTATTGGCATTGAGTCTATTTTTAGCGATGATGAAGATGTTACCTATTATGGGTTTGTGGTGAGACCTGAATTTGCCCACGTATTGCCATTCTTCGGCCTCCTCGTCTGTCTCAACGTTAATTCTATTGGTGTGTGATTGTTGAGTTGTATTAGATATATGTCACGATCATGTTTACAGTCATCACATGCTCTACCCTCTCTTGATATAAAGAATCACCTGCAGCGGTGTCTGGTGGCCCCTGCATGCTCATTGACTTGGCAAGTCCTCTCTTAGCCGTTCTTTGGTATAAAGCGACACAGAAACCAGAATCGGCTGTGGCCAAATACATACTATCAGGTGAAAACTCCATCCTAGTGATGCACTCTTTGGAGTTGCGCCACGAACCTTTCTTGTTTAGACAATGTTATAAATTATAACTGATTATTGTCTATTATTGTTTTTGACATTCGAAAAATAAAATGTATCTGTCTGGAAACTTGACGAACACACTCACATTTGCTCAAATCCTTCAGTGATTTTGCGGAAATGATTTTCACAAGTCCAGAGGTGAATCCAACGCACAGCAGCCTGCCTCTCAGATCGTATTTCAGGCATTGGATCTGGTTTTTTTCGAATTTCCTAGAGATCCTAATCCTTCTGTTGAAATAATCCCAGACTTGTAAAAGTCCTGAGTGCCCACCTGAACATATTTATCACCGATTTTATATACATATATATAATTTTTATATATAAAATTTATATATATATATGATTTTGCAAACAGCGAAAAAATGTTGCAATTTGAATTTAACTTTCAATGATGAGATTATATCTTACCGATGGTTAATAACCCC
>MZNV01000739.1:0-23820 GCA_002081555.1 Protostelium mycophagum | reverse complement strand
GTTCAGACCGTTCGAGCAGATCGTCATTCAGTCGGTGGACACAGGTTTATTTCTGCGCTCTGCCGGTTTTCAGCTCTCTGCCACCTCTGATGGATCCCCTCAATTGCATCCTCACAGCCTCTGTGCATCCATTTTGTGATGCCATTATTGCAAAATCGTCTGTTGTTTTATCCAGATGAAATTTCACTGAAATTTCAAATCATTTCGCTCAGAATGGTGTTGGTGAGGTTGTCGTGACATATTAGCACATTTTAAGTTCTCATCGATGTGATTTCACAATTATTTATTTTTATATTTTTCGAAGAGATGCTGTTCCTGCAGCAAAGACATCGTTGCAAGTCCCCCAAACTGCCTCAGTCCGTCCATCCACACCAAAATTAGACAAAGACCAACATATTCCCTCAATGGAGCATATTTCTTTGTCCAGCGAACAACATTTGGAGTATAATGACGGCTTGTTCGGAGATGTAAAGTCTGGCATGACATCTCCGGGGTGTCAGGACGATGTTGTGGTAGTCAGCTTCATATTACTTGAAGAACTACTCATGCGGTGCATCATCTTCCTTTGTCTTTTGAACCTATGGGCTGTTGTCGGATTCGAACAGCAAGAATACGACGCTCTGAAGGAGTTATATACCGCGCTGAACGGTGAGCTTCCTCTACCTCTATATTCACTATGAGCTGATCATGCTGCAGGTCAAAATTGGAGGACTTCTTCTCGGTGGGATTTGACAACTCCCAATTATTGCTCGTACTCTCAAGAAGTCCAATGCCTAAATGGTGACCATGATCTTCTTCAGGCGCAAGATGACGAGTTTGCAGGAAGCATCACCGGTTTGTTTTTCAACACGAAGAATCTTGTCGGGGTCATGCCATCAACTCTCACGGCTTGGAACTTTCCAAACATGCAGACCGTCGACATGGGAGGTAATGGCATCATCGGCAGCCTCTCCGATGCGATGGCGCAAGGCATGCCTAACCTTCGAATCTTCAGCATTGCTGCCAACTATGTGGCAGGCGGGGTGATTTCTTTCGAAGATTCAACTTGACATGTTTTCCATTTTGTAGCGTAATGGAGCGTAATCTGTTGACATTTGATAGGTACCTGACAGCTTCGGAGATCTACCGATACAGATCTTCTGGGCTTTTAACAACGATTTAGATGGAATATTGACTCCACGTCTTAATTTGTGGAAGGAGTTGGTGGAATTCGATGTCAGTACAAATCCTCTTTTGTATGGAGATCTGCCGGATTTTTCCAATGCTGTGGGTCTGCAAAAATTCAACATCCATTATACAGTGTAAATATTTCATTCATATTTATATTGTTCTATTTTCCATACTGCGGCTTTCTGCGGTCAATTCCGCAATACCCGAATCTCTTAACAGAAATAATTCTAAGTCTTGTAGAATTTCTGGAAATCTTTTCGAGCTTCACAACATGACAAAGTTATTGCGCTTAGACTTGGGTAACACTCAGATGGGAGGTGGGTCATAATATTTTTGACGATCTACAACGGTGTAGGCGAGATACCAGAGTCTCTAAACGATGCGCTCTCCCTTCAACACCTCGATATCGGTTTCACATTTTTCACGTCCATGCCAAAGACGATGTCTAATCTCCAACAATTGGAAATATTCGTCGCATATGTCGGGAAGATGGAAGGCCCGATCACGCCCGACATCGGGCTCTGTGTCAATTTGTTATATGTAATCTCATCTGTCATTATGATATTAGAAAATTAATTTATTTTTAATTTACGAGGATTTATCCTGTTGTAGATAGATCTGGGTAGTAACTCTCACAGGAGATATTACGCAATGGAGCAACATGGGTTTGTTGTCTGTGGTCCAGCTCAGCAGTAATTTCCTTACGGGGGAGGTGGGTTCAGATTGTAGATGAGATCTGACAGTTGTAGATCCCGCAGAGTCTGGTAGATCATCCCAGGATCAGCATTCTCGGTACGGATCTGCCGTGAGATTCATTTAGATGACATCTTTCAGATCTAAGCAGTAATCTTCTTACTGGTTCTGCGGTCTTTCCGAGCATTCCGTCGAGCATTTTATCTACTATTGATTATTCTGGAAATTATCTGACAGGCGCCATCCCGAAGCTGTCATCTTTCACCAGAGTGGGTGTCATATCTGTCACTTTGACATCCGATGACATCTTATAGATCACACAATTGTCACTGAGTTACAACAATTTGGGTGGAGTCATTCCTGACATGCCAATCAGTCTCAAAAATTTATATCTGGTTGGAAATTCACTGCAAGGCAATATATCTTCCAGCTTTGCAGATCTGACATCACTCATCGTGTTAGATCTATCTTATAATTTTCTGTCAGGACAAGTAAGATATCTCAACTGATCATTTAATCATCTGTGACGTCATGTCGTGATATCATGACAGGTTCCACCCGTGTTCAGTAGAATGGCAGGTCTCAAAACGGTTCGTCTCAGTGGAAACCGTTTCTATGGTAATTTCCCAGATTTCTCCAACAACAGGGCCCTGGTTGAATTAGCTCTAAATGACAATTTGTTTTACGGATCTGTTCCAAGCACCCTCGACTTCTGCATAAACAGTGAGATATCTTAATTCTTACCGACGACATCCGTGATGATATCGCAAGTGACAAAACTGCTGCTTGCCAACAACCATTTCAACGGGACATTTCCGATGCTATTGTCTACATCACAGATGTCCGTGATGGACATTAGCTTCAACCAATTTTCAGGAGGACTGCCTTTTCTGATCAATTTAAATCGTCTGGTCTCGGTAAGTACTCACACATCCATCTACCGTTTTGACTCTTCGCAGCTCGACCTCTCTGACAATTTTTTCTCTGGACAGATATTTGATCTGCAGTGGATCTCACCTTTCAAGACTCTCCTAGCACATCTAGATATATCGAATAACCAATTCACCAACAAAATATTCTGGCAGCTTCCTGCATCCATCATCTCGCTTAATGTCTCTAATAATCAATTCGTAGATTTCAAGGTGAGATCTGACAGTTTTGATATGTCGTGACGCTCATGACATTTTTGACAGGTCCCTGACACGACCTTTGATGCAAGCATAAGGAGATGGCCATATATGATGTCATGTGATATCAGTTACAACCAACTGAGCGGCGCGATACTCAATATCTTCACCCTCGACAGGTAACTTTAGATGAAATTCCATCTTAATGACGAGCACCAAGGATGTCATCACTACAGCATTTAGATCTGTCACACAACAGACTCTTTGGTTTTGTGCCTCCGTATATCAGCCAACTCACTAGTCTACAATTCTTAGACTTGTCCCACAATAATCTGATCGGGTCGATACCCCCTTTCTTGAGCTCTCTACAACTCCTCACCGTTTTAAACCTTGGAAATAATCATTTGACATCAGCAGACATCTCATTCATCACCTCTTTCAGCCTGCTTCAAGTAAATACATCTCTTTTTGTATGCATATGTTGAGCGTTGTAGACGCTGGATCTGTCAAACAACAATATCACTGCCGCGATACCGGAGCGAATCGGGTCACTCAGCAGGATGGTATCTGTAGATCTCTCCAATAATAAGATATACGGGGAGATCCCATCCAGCATGTATGACATACACACGATCACCCACTTGATGTTGCAGAACAATAATCTGACAGGAGATGTCAAGGTCATGATGTCAGATCCGATACAGATAGATCTCAGCAACAATAGATTCAGCGGAAAGGCTGACATGATCAGTAAATTGTCATCTGTCACATATCTGAACATTAGTCACAACCAATTCAGCGGTGAGTACAGATAGTTTAAATCACGCTTCTGACACTTGACAGGTGCATTACCGGACCTGTCACAAAAAGTCAAACTCCAGTTTGCTGACGTGAGCAGCAACTTATTATCGGGTCCATTAGCTTCGTTCTCCTCTCTTTCACAACTATCTGTGAGTCGTAAAGTCTGAACCTGACTGACACTTGACAGATCTTGAATGTCAGCCACAACAACTTTACCGGATCTGTACCTGCTCTGTCTACATTGATTAGTTTAGAAGCCATAGATTTCAGCGACAACCACTTGGTGGACAACACGATGATGGAGGAGATTATTTCATCAAATAAAACTGTGCAATGTGATATGACAGGGAACGACTTTGCGTGTCCGGTCACGTGGCAGTCTTATCATCTATGTGGTGCGAGGTGACATCATCGCGTACGATTGATCACGTTCCTGATCTTGACAGGTGTCAGACATTGGATGTACAGGAGACTAGCAATATATCCATAAGATTGGAAGGAAACGTAGCATCTTTTGATGTCGACGATTTCCTGACGGTTCTTGCAACTACAGTGAATATAACAAGAAGCAGGCTGTCTGTTTTTAATATTCGTTCAGGAAGGTGATGGTTTCACAGTACTTCTGAGATGTCAAATCATCTGATGTACATAGTGTCATTGTAGATCTCATTGTGGGACCGCCGCCATCAAGCAGCATCAATGAAGGAAATTCAGAAAGGACGATACAAGTGATACAACAGAAGATTAAAGAGAACAACAACATTGGACCATATGATGTCTGCCCAGAATTATTTTACTCGCAATGACCCAACCCAGGTTCTCGGTGTGGGGATGGTGGTGCCTACATCATATCAGTTGGTGCAAAAGACTTCTGAAACACCTGTTGGGTTAATAGTGGGCCTTGCAGTGGGAGGCACGGTGCTCCTGGTCATCATCGTCTTGATCATCGCATTCCTGATGCAAAAAAGAGTGAATCAACAAATGGGACTTTATGACAGGCAACTATCTATGATAGATTTATCCCAAGTAGATCTTGGAGAAGCAAAGAATTCTATTGTGGGTTGGGCGTTGTAGATGGAGGAGTGATGACGTGTAGGTACCTTTTTCAGAACTGAGAGAGATGATGGAGATTGGATCTGGTGCGTATGGGATAGTGTATCGGGCAGAATGGAGAAATCTATCCGTTGCTGTCAAACAGGTGAGTTTTGGACCAATCGATGGGATGTGAAATGTGCACAGATCCGGGCAGAGCATGTGACCCAGAAGCAACTGAATGAGTTCATGGTGAGTAGAATATTTAGATCGATTGTAGATGATGACACACTTACAGAGTGAGATATCCTTGTTGAGGAGGCTGCGCGCACATCCGGTATGTGTTGAAAAATGTGAAACGTTCTTCTGACTGAATGCAGAACGTTGTCTTGTTGTAAGTCACTCTACAATACTCAACATTAAAATCTTCTAGCATCGGTGTCACCTTCCCTCCAGATCCTCTCTCTATGGTATATAAATCTTTTTGTCATTTCATTTATTTGAAACTAAAGCTTACAGATCACGTGAGTATGACACTTTTTCAATCCACTTATTATGTTGAAATCTTTTGCAGCGAATTCTGTGAGGGTGGATCCCTTCTTGGTGAGTTTTTCCATGCAAACTCATCTTAACGAATATCTTTAGATCACTTATCGTCCAGAACTGTCGATTTGGAGACCAAATACAAGTTCATTCATGATATTGCGCTAGGAATGTATCATCTACATAAAGAAGGTGTCATCCATCGGTAAGATCATCTTTTCTTTGGAGATAGAGCAGCAAAACGCAAGATGAATCAAATATGATGGAGGATATTCACAGAACGACAGAGATCTTGCGGCAAGAAATATACTTCTGTCCAGGCATCTTGATGCAAAGGTGAATGATGGAGAAGTATAATCATCTACATAAAGAAGGTGTCATCCATCGGTAAGATCATCTTTTCTTTGGAGATAGAGCAGCAAAACGCAAGATGAATCGGATCAAATATGATGGAGAATATTCACAGAATGACAGAGATCTTGCGGCAAGAAATATACTTCTGTCCAGGCATCTTGATGCAAAGGTGAATGATAGAGAAGTATAGTGACTAACTTGTGATTAGGTGTCAGATTTTGGCATGTCACGTCAGACAGAGACAGAAGAGAGTTCGGGGACAACACAGACCACGGTTGGTCCATTGAAGTGGATGGCACCCGAAGGTGCACTGTGATCTCATCTAACCCAACTAACAAAATTGCAGCCATCGCACACAGCCAGTACTCCAAAGCCACAGACAGCTTTTCTTTTGGGTCAGTACAATTCTCAAATCAAATCATTACTTAAACCATCTACAGAGTTGTAGTCTGGGAGATCATCACAGTGCAAGAGCCTTGGAAAGGGATGACAGGTGTAGAAGCGGCCATCAGCATTGTAACAGAAGGAAAGAGATTAGCAATCCCCGAAGATACCGCCCCTTGGCTGCGATCCTTGATACAACGTGAGCGAAAATCTTTTTCATCAGAATCAGATGACCGACTGTTGTCAGTGTGCTGGATGACTGGACCTGAAGAGAGGCCCAACTTTGAGGCTATGAGCGCTCTGATAGGTAGAGAGACGGGAAGGACTTTTGAGTTGAAAGAAAGTGAGAAAGTTGGGTCAAAACGTCCCTGAACAATTTCAGGGTTGATTTCCTCGGTGAATACTTCAAAGACCTCTTCAGAGAAACAGAAGAGCAACAGCGCAGATTCGGGAACCAATAAAACGACGAATAGTCTTCTGGAAGAGGTAGTGTCCACACAAGGCAACACCAATTATGGTCCTGTTACCAACACGAGTGAGTATTTATTGTGTAAATATTTAATAAATGACTGTTGAACAGAAAAAAATCACATCAGATCTCAACATAAAGTTTTGGAAGAGGATTTGAAATAAAGACACTCACAGCAAAGCATCATTCATCCAAGTTTCAAAATTCATCCCAGTTTCATGGACGGTACCAATATATTGACGTATCCCTCGAACTTGGTTTAAAGCCAAAATGGTCACGTGACCACATTGTGGCACCAATTGTATTGAGACACCTCGTGATCCACATTATGACCATTTGCATTCCTTTTTACCTGTTTGTTTGTCCTCAGTGATTTGAAGTGATCTTGAGATTTTTTGGATGATTGCGCTGCAAGCAAACGGAAGACTCATTTCATGCCAAATTCCCAACATTATTTATTGACGTACTTCAGGGTAATTTCTCACAAAACAATGAGATTTTGCCAGGACATCTGAAGAGAACATTGTACACTGGGGCTCTACCAAGGAATTGCTGATCTGATGACCAGTCTGCTCTCTGATTGACATTTCAAAGCTCCTAAAATGGATCCGCAGCCCAAAATTTTAAGCTCGTTGTAGTGCACAAATCGCGACCAAATTTTGTGAATATGTTGAAATTTCCGTCACATCACATCGCACACACCGCCTTTTCCATCAGTCCATTGGTCCCTTCTCATTATTAGAGGTCTTGTTGATCCTCGATTTATCTATTCAAAGATGATTTACATGTTTCCATATGGAAGACAATATCTGAATGATATACAGTCGAATGACCGAACAAAATCGGGTGCCCATCGTTAAGACGAGAGGACAACCAACAGACGATTTTACGGTCATTAATTCGTTCGATTCTTCCTCCTCCATTGGTTCATTTGAACATATGAGTTTTCCAAAAGACACCGTTTCTGGTTCTTTTCATTGGGTTGGAGAGAAAGGTGATTTACATTCCATATCTCAATGTATTATGAATTACTCTTCATCCTTCCTAATCCCATCAGATTCTCCAGATGACACACTCACCGATTCCAAAGAACAAGAGAGAACAAGTATAGCTATCCCATCTCAGGTACTTCCGCTCAAAATTGTACAAAAGTTCACTTCCGCAGAATCATCATTCACAAATCCTTCCCAGCCCTTTCATTGTCAAAGATACAGACATCGAATTGAAGGAGATGAAATCATCTTCGCCAGTGGAACCATATTCAGGAGGTCCATCCCCAACATGGGGCTCTCCTCTCACGGGTTCCAACCAGAGTAATCCTGGATCACCTCTCGAGTCGTGGAGCACGTGGCTTGGTGGTGGTTACGTATCTGTGAGGTCATATGTTCTCAACTGCTTGTACAGTTGGATGCCCAGTAAGTAGAAGATCAATGATTGACTGCATGGTTTTTGGGGCTCTGATCATCGAAATGATGTCCTTTTTTGACGATGATTTGACGATATGTGCAGGTCCTTCGGAGCTCCCGAGTTTCTCTGGAGCAGATATACACATGATAAAGGGGAAAACATTTAGCCCTGAAGAGGTACATATTTCAAACTCTCATGCTACGAGTACTTTTTCTGAACAATTTGTGTGCTGGCTGGGCTCTATAAATATATTAGTGGAACCAAAAATTGACTCTCCTAGGTCACAGAAGCAGGAATAAGCTTCACAAAATTTATTGTGGCGTTCCACTCACTGTTTTGGTTCACATACAGAAGAGATTTTGAGGCCATCACAGGGACCATAACCAGTGACACGGGTTGGGGCTGTATGCTCAGAAGGCAAGTTTTCTCCGCATTTTCAGGGAATTACACGCGAAATTTCTGCATCTGATGAGATGCAGCGGTCAGATGATGCTATCGGCTGTTCTGGTCACTCATTTCCTGGGAAAAGGTCAAAAGATTTTTTTAGACTTGATATTTACATCGTTGTAGATTGGGAGCTAGAAAAAGAAGATCAGCCGGATAAATATTATGAGGTGAAAGGATTTCTGCTGACTTCTCAAACTACGTGGAAAATTTGTCTGCAAAGAAGTTTCGTCGATGATATTTATTTATTATTCTATGTACCACGATTTATAGATGTATACTGATGACATTGTAGATATTACAATGGTTTTTGGACAAGCCTGACAGTCCGTTCTCTGTGCATCGCATCGCGCAAGCTGGCATAAAATATGGGAAAAATGTGGGAGAATGGCTCGGACCATCTACCATCGCTCTGGTGTTGTCGTGAGTATTTTTTATATTTTTTCGTGTTTCATTTGGAATAATCGCCAACTTGGTGAAAAATATTCAATCACAACTTTCCATTTCGCGCCAATCCTGAAAAATATACGCTGACAGCCCAAAGGGATTTAATGAGATCTAATCTCAGTGACGAGATCGTCATCCATACAACGTCAGATTCGACATTATATCTAGATGAGATTTCGCGTGTTTGTACCAAGAAAGATTCCTGGTCCCCGCTGTTCATTCTCATTCCGTTGCGACTGGGGATCGACTCGATAAATCCCGTCTACAACGAGGCACTGTGCAGCATATTTCGCATACCACAATGTGTCGGTTTTGTTGGCGGGAAACCCAGAGCCGCGATGTATTTTGTGGCAAGTCAAGGTGAGGAATTTTACAAGAATTTTCATTTTGAATTTTTATCACGGTTGTTACCGTGATTCTTTCGAAAATTGAGGATTTTATGGGTGTTGAAATTTTTCAGACAATAATTTATTCTACTTGGACCCTCACACGTCACAACACACGGTAACTGCCGAGGTAGAAGGCGGTAAGGTGACGGCCGAGACGTACCACAAGAGTATCCCACTAAAAATGAACGTTTCAGCTCTCGACCCGTCTCTATCAATAGGTACGCCTCGTTATAGATATATTAAAATCCCTGAATTTTTGTTGAAATAAACAGGATTTTATTGTGCAGACCGCCCAGATTTCGAAGAATTTTGGCTCTACGCAAAAGAGGTACAAAAATCCTTTGGCCTTTTCTCAAAAATATTGATTATATTTCAGATAAAAATGGACGATAATCCATTATTTGGGGTGGAAGAAGAATCACCAGACTACATTAAGAATGCCAGGGCTGAAGAGGCATTAAACGAGGACGTCGTGATCATATAAATACTGAACATTTATTCTTTTGTCATCATGGTGAACGAATTGTAGATCAAAATCACGATTACATACCGTGGCTTTACAAGGTAACTACTCCGATGTACTTTCAAGTCCTTTTTGATCTATGAATAAAATCATCTCGCCACAACCTTTTTTCCATCCCATTTTCTCCTTTTTTCAAAGTCTTCAAGTTTTCTGTACAAATTGGATGTGATACGCGCTAATAATAGCAACCAATAATAAAGCAATGTCACTACAATTGCAACGATAGTTGAGCCAAATGACAGCATAATGTGTGTTTATTTGTGACTAAAAGCTGTCACAAAAATTTGAGCTGAGGAAAAGACTGTCGGAGAAGGCAAACACCAAACAAAGGGAAAGAATCAAATAACAAAAGCAGAAGCCAAACACGATCCCCATATTGGAGATATGCGCTGAAGCTGACAAGTGCAACAGCGCGCAGAAGCCCTCAAAAATACCACGAGAAGGACATCATCGCGGTCGTCATCGGAGATTCCATCAGAAAGTTCATGTGGAAGATGTGTAAAGAGTTTTCCAAGTCGGTCGCAATCAACAAGAATCAAGCCACACCTTTTGAAAGACACCACACATGATCTCTTTAAGAATCAATGCGACATCAAATGCTCAATTTTATCCGTCAGTTGACATGGTTAACCTGTTGTTCTTCTTCTTTGATGATCCTTCCTTCGTCTTGAACGCATCAGACAACCTCCTCAGCCCGCTTCTTCCTTCTATGTGCGCGAACTTCTCCACCATACTCTTCAGAAGTACCTGTCAAGTGTCATCTCAATGTGTCGCATCGCATCGCACTGCACCTCTCTGGTTCTGGCGAGAGTCCCTCTGAAGTCTGGTGCATACATGGCAGCTCTCTCGCCGTTTACCACTATAAATATTAATAATAACAGAAATTATTAAAAAAATCATTTTTCCTTTTTTGTGACGTTTACACATGGTCACTGATAAATTCCACGGTAAAGAACCGTGATCTTCGCGTTAATAAGCGTGAACTATGAAATACTCACGTTTTGTCAACAGGAACTCTCTGAATTCTGGACCCTTATCAAATAGACATGGAAGGGTTACGAGAGGTGCATAAGGCTTGACTCCAAACTTATTCGCGAGACATACTCTGTACTGATTTCCCTCTGGCTGTACAACAGCAAAGACGTCTAAATATAATTATATTCTTGTTGATATCGGGGAATATCAAGGATGTATTTGTGTTTACCAATATCTAGACAAAAATGGACTTGAAAACTGTTTTGTTTGCTCAGAGTTGCGGAATTCGCCGAAATATATTCATCACTATAGATACGCATCACTTACGGTTAAACTGAGAAGCTACTGCTCTGGGGTCGAAGGGCACACTTCCTCCCTCCTTATAAATGATAATCACGACATCATTACCAAGATGTCTTTTTCTCTCGACCTGTATACATCACTCCGAAATCTCGCCGAAATTTCATGTAGATCTACCTGCTGCAAATCTTTGGGGAAATATGGCAAGAGTGTTGACACGTGAAACCTGTCAGTGTCAGACGTCACTTTTAAATTTTGAAATTGGCGGGAAATTTCTACATGATCTGGATATTTTCAAATGTGGTGTGGTAGGATTTCAACCCCGTAGAATCCGCTGTAGAAATTTCAACATAATTCTAACTTTAGCATTTTTTCATTCTCTTAGAAAATTAAAATAATAACTCACATTTACAATCCAGCCCGCCAGAAAACTTGTCAAAACCCTTCAGTGAGACTTCGTTCGCCAAAGTTCCCAGAAATTCTCTGAATCCTGGTGAATCCTCAACTACAACTCGTCAGTCATCTACAACCAACCAAAACCTCCCAAAGAATTTTCTGTCAAAATTCCACAAAATCGTCCGGTTAGTTGTAGACGAGAAACTCATTTTTTAACACTCCAGAATTCTTCCAAACATAAAAAATTTTTTTCTTCTCATCTACAACCCGCCAAAAAATTTCAAAACTTACCGTTGTTGAAATACTGATTCTCTTCATTCTGCCCTTCCTTCACGTATAAAACCCCAAACTTATAATTCTTTTGTATCAATTGCTTCTCATAGCTCAGAAGCGAATCCACGAGGTCTTTGTGGTCTTGTGGCTCCATGACACGAGTGAATTTCACGTTAGTTAACGAGGAAATATTTTTCGTGAGGAATTTGGCCTTGAGCTCGGGGGTGTCAATAGAGTGGAGGCGGGGGACGATTAATCTCTCATCTCCCTGAAATTTCCGTGAATTTTCATTCATGACGTGTATTTTGCTTTTTTATCCGAAATTTTGACTTTTTTTCATATTCCATATTGGAAGAATGTCCATCTACAACGTTGTAGACTCACTTTTTTGGTGCGCATGATGACTTTATAATTCTTCTGTTCTGGCGGGATGGTCGTATCCGATTGAATCGAGATCACTATGGGTCCCAAGATCTCATCATTTCCCACGAAATTGTGGTGTTCTGCAGAACATCAGATCTTTGTTGGAGAATTTTAAGATCGATCAGATCTGACAAGCATAAAGAGTTTGCGGCTTTGCGCGTCGCAGATTTCCCGCCAAGTCTTAATTCTGCGATTCTATTGTAGATGTACCTCTGCGATAAAATTTATTTTTTTGCTTGCAGCCGCTTACTTTTATTTCAAACTTTCCTCAGAACAATAAAATTTTTAATTCCCAAAAATTGTAAAATAAAATGTAAAAGAATCGGTTACCAACAGGGGCGAATATCTGTTGATAATAATTGGTGTGTTTTGCCTTTTCTTCAAGGCTCATCTCTTGGTGTGGATCCGCGTCAGATCTGCCGTACTCCGGGTTGAATCCGTAGCTAAGGCAACCGATGTCTAGAACAGCCAGAGACTTGGGGTCCACTTGTTCCGCGGTGGGTGCCTGGAATTCACGTCAATCTACAACTGAAATAGAAGAAATATTCACCGGACTTGGAAAATATAAAAACGATTATTCAGTTTTTTTCAAAGAAAATTTTTTGAAAATTTTCAATATTTTATTTTTCTTAAAATTTTTTAAATAAAACTTACAACATCCCATTTTTTTTCTCGTATAGCTTCACTGGTCTTTATCCACTCTTCAGCTTCTGCGACTCTCTGGGCTTCCCACTCCGCATCTAAGTGAAATTTCAGTTAAATTTACGCGAATTTCCAGTTACATTCACGCGAATTTCCTTTAAACTCACGCGAATTTCTTTTAAATTCACGCGAAATTTCACGAATATTTTCATTTGTTTACGAATTTTGCGGAAAAATGATTTCTACTGAATTTTTGGTCCGGTCTCATCTACAACGACGACACCCACCTCTTGGGAGGTCCTCCGTCTTGTCTTTTTTTCTGAATAATATCTTGGTCAGGGAGCTTCTCGACCTCTCCTTCCTCTTATCGGAAAATTCGGGGGAATTCGGCAGAGACATACTAAGACCTCCTCCAATTGAAGAAGAGGATTCCAACTCTTTAGATCTGATGTTGCTATAGAGGACATCTGAGACTTTCTCTGAGCCCACGTTGCGAGTGGATGTGGTTCTGTGTCGTTTAGAAGGTTTTATTTATAAATAAAGAGGATCATTTTGGAGAACAAAAAATGTTTTTGGTTGTTTAGACGTTATTCATGAGCAGCAGGTCCACTAAAAAAAGTGGAGAGAGGACAAGATTGTCTGTATCGAGCTGAGATGATCGTCATTGCGGCAAAGCCGCAGCACCCAGATGGAAGCGGATGGACATAAATACCTCGTATGGCTGGTCTGCAACTTTCTTCTTAATGCTTGGATTCCATTATCTGGTGATGAAGGTTCTGATGCTGGGAAAAATTTCCTTGTGGCGAGAGAGGATGAGCTCACCTTGCATGATCAGATGACATTAAAATTAAAATAGACGTATCAGAGGCCGACATTATTTTAATGTTTGTTGATTTGGATGTAATCTTGATGTTTCGTAATAGAGGACAAATCGAATCGAATGGATAAATCTCATTAATTTGGAAAACGAACCATCGCTGGGGCAGTCGTTCTTCGTCCTTCAATCGAAAATGAAGAGTCCTCATCTAGAATGTTAAATACAAGTAGCAAACTGCACTAAGGCTGAATTATTCTTCCCATCTGATCGAGGAATTTTCAAGATATGCACTTCCCGCATGGAAGAAAAATGTCTTGATCTCAAAAACGGGGAGATTACCTTCATCTTCGCTGTAATCTGATGGAGTGTTGGAGTTTGCTGTTACATCGATTGAATTGAATAGTTTTCCGGGTTGGTCAGTGGTTGACACCTTCCAAACGCGTCATTATTGCTGACACGAATCAAAATCAATCACCTCAAGAGCTCTGTTATAAAAGTAGATCTCGCCGTGTTCATCGCGTAGAGCCTCCCAGCCATGAGGCATCTGCTCTTTTAGAGCGCTCAGCTGATCATCCATCTGTAAAGAGGTCACCCATTTCTCATTGTCTGTTTGCATTACATAGTCTTAAACAAACGCGTCATTATTGCTGACACGAATCAAAATCAATCACCTCAAGAGCTCTGTTATAAAAGTAGATCTCGCCGTGTTCATCGCGTAGAGCCTCCCAGCCATGAGGCATCTGCTCTTTTAGAGCGCTCAGCTGATCATCCATCTGTAAAGAGGTCACCCATTTCTCATTGTCTGTTTGCATTACATAGTCTTAAAAGGTCTGAGGCCTCCAGAAGATGAGGTGCGGTTGTGTGGTCAAACTGTCTTGTCAAAGGTGTCACCGAGACGTTGTAGTGCGGACACATGGATCAAATCCGTGGTAGCATTTCGGTGGTGATGTGGGAGATCCAATGGTCTCTGATCAGCTGACATCCCAGAAGGTATCAACATGGTTGTGCAAGGGGCTTGTTTTCGAAAAAAACGAGGAGAATCCACGTCAGTTACCGCGAGGTGGTAAGGAGTTGCAGTGCCTTGCAATTCATTGAATAATAGATGGGAAAACTCAAAAGAAATAAGCAGATAAGATAAATTTTATGAGAAGATTCCTGGAAGTCCACTGAAATCACTTTCATTTTTGCCATCCTTGCGCAACTCTAGCAATATCATTTGTCGAAAAGAAATGGATATTAATTTTTGAAGGGTGAATTTTAATTTCAGCCAGAAGTAAAAAAATCTCATTTGTGATCTGCATGAATCTGTACGAAAAACAAATTTGAAGAGATTTTTCCAATTTTTTTTTTTTGCAAAATGAGAGCAACAAAAGAAGCTCCCTGACCGGGAATCGAACCCGGGTCCCCACCGTGACAGGGTGGTATACTTATCCGCTATACTATCAAGGAGGTGTGATTTTCGAAATGTTTTATTTGGATAAATATATACAATTACATCACTTTTACTCTCTGGATTCTCAATTTGAATACAACCACTGACCAGAAGATCCATCAAGTCATCCTGATATGTATCTCTTCTTTCTAAGTTGTTGAAGATCCTTCAGCCATCAGTAACTCCACAAAATATGTCAGGTGGGAGGATTTTAGGAGAATGACACGATTTTTGACCTTACCTTATCGGTAATTACCGCGAATATTGTCAGCGGAGTCACTCTTTCCTCCTGTCTGAATAGACCTTTGTGCACATCTCTCTCACGTGTGTGATCTTGGAGATGCAGTTGGGTTTTGAAAATCCTCTTGGTGCGTTATACATCGCTCGAAAACAACGGTACAAACAATTGAACCTCACAATAAATGACAGATCTGATGGCAACAACTCAAATTGTCGCCGTTAAAGGATTAAGACATCATAATGAGTCATTTTTTTCTTGTGAAAAATAATCTTACTTGTCCAACATTAAACTTCTATTTCAGCGAAAAGCCCTGGGAATTTATTTACATCTCCCTCTCTTCCAGATCTCACGCAACTGCTTCTAAAAGTTCAGAAGTGATTACACAGTTGTAGATCCACCTTTTCCTGAGAATTTCTGCCACACCCAAGCGCACAGGCATATTGAGGCAGAAATCAGACAGAAATTGAACAGGAGTAAACAATGTAGACACCCTGACGTCGACATCGCCACGAAGGAGGGAAACCTGTACCTTTCCATCTTAAAACGGCTCGTTGTAGACAGCAGTAAGATTCCCGCCGAAACGACAAAAGCCCAGCCGGTCACGTGGGTGTACAGACGCGGTGGAAAAGTCGTGGAATTTTCTTTGTGAAAAGTGTAGGGAAGAGGATGTGACAGCAGCATGAGTAGTGTCGCCACTGCGAGAATTTTTGCATATTTTGGCGGGAAACTGAAAATGGTGAGTCTCAAGGTCTTCCGTTCTGTTGAGGAAATCTCTCAGAAAATTCAAATAGATGACGTCACCTGAAGAAACTGGGTACAATTTTTGGAGCCGTGTACATCACCGTGATGAAGACCAAATCTACCGCGGCTAATTGGCCCAATGTATTGGTCCAGTAATATTCCGGTGAGCATCTCTCCATGATCAACAGATGCGATGCCATATAAACACCGATCGCCACGTTTTCAAACCGTGTAAATGATGACGTGTCCGTTGTAGTCCGAGGGGGCGGGTGACTCGTGAAATATTGAAGGGTTTCAAACATGAGGAAAATAACAGAAATACCAGATAATATGATACTCCAAATAATCCAAGGAGGGATTCTTGACCCCTGCTCAAATAATCAATCCGTTGTAGATGGAGTAGTCTAGAAAATTGATAAGAATTCTTTTAATCCTTCTACCTTGTGGACCATGGGAAGGTCGATGGCGAGAGTCTTTTGGTCAAACGCGATCAGCGCCAACGGATATATCGCCTTTTAAATTTCAACATTTTGAATTTGGCGGGAATTTTTTCAAATCTCATTCACCTGGTCTCCCCAACGATGGCGGTAGATACCGTCATAGGCCTCGTTAAGATGCTGTGCGTAAGCCAAATAATTTGGAGACCGGAAGAACCCAAGACGTCCCAGGCCAAAAGACCCCTCATATTTCCCGCCTTTTCTGAATTTCTCCAGATTGATCAGCGAATTTTCTGTGGGAAAAGTGGGTGCATCTACAACGCCGTCCAATTTCGTGGGTCCGGAATTATTGGACTGGATCTTGTTGTCCGAAAGATACTTAAAATACTGGAAAGAATATTTGTACAGATCTACAACGCATCCTGGAGGCTCCTCGTTTTCGTCTCCGTATTCATCTCTAAAAAATTTTAATTTTAAAAATATTTAATTTGTAATTTAGAAAAAAATAACTCAAGACTTGTCCACAAAAAGTATTTTTTGCACGCGAAAATTAGCATAAATTTATTAAGAGAGAAATCCAGAATGATGATCTACAAACCTGTAGACGAAGGAAGCACCTTCCTTTTCTGCCTTCAAAAAAGGGTCCTCCTCCCACACACCACTGACATACGAGTCCGAATCGATGCGCATGTAATACCGATACGGTCTCAATGCATCATGTTGATACAATTGATAGCTGAAGAAACGGTTCATGAGGAGGTAATCAGTGGGCCAGGTACGTGAAGAACATGAGGCACCTCTTAATCCTGCATTCTTCATGTAGCGATCGCGTGATGACTTGTCTGGAGGCTGCGGGCGTCAGATTTGTGTTTTTGATTTTACGGATGATTGAAAATCATTGTACATAAAAATGATCTAATTGTTCTTAAACACATTGATTAACGCGAAAAACAGCGGTATGATACCGTAATGGATACTTCACATACTTATATTACATTTAATTTGAAAAAATTGAATTAAAGTGAGCTGATCTGGCGTCTTTAATGTAAAGAGATGATAGACTCACCACTTGGTTCTCAGAAAACTTTTGTAGTAGCCACTGAGGAAAATTCCTCTCCCAAAGAGCCCAGATGAGCTTCTGTCTTGTTACGGACTGTACTTCCTCTTGGTCTCTCTCCGTTATGTCTGATGTATGGAAAATGAGGAGATCGTACGGCTTTTGATTTGGACCATTGGTGACTTGTATGTCTGGATCATTGAAATTAGCTTGTATCAACCGAATAGATCTGTGGTCATTTAATTAAGCCAGAATCAATCGTTATCACCGTTTGATCTCGTGTATCAGACTTCTCTTTGTCAGTAACCACAAGATCACCGCAGGTTTATCCTCCACATCAGTCACTTGTGATGTGCTTGTCTCTACTATAGGTAAAAGGAGTGACAGTAAAAAGGCGTAGAGGATCACAGCCCACAACCACGTCCCCGATCTCATGTGATCAAAAAAGTGAGCCGAATTTCATTTTCTGAGCGGTTTACAAGTCTGTGGGATCAGCGTCAACCTTCATCTTCTTGCGTGAGTGGACAGACACCAGAACACACATGGAACAATACGGTCGATGTGTCACGAGCTTTTGTTGCAGCTGTTGACACAAGCTTAAGATGCCGTCGAGCTTAAAGTGCCATAGAGTACAAAGATACAAATGCACGCACGCTGTTTCACACAAAATAGCCAAAACAACAGTCACGATATCTTTTGTTGCTCCAGTTCTCTTGAAAAAACAAGAAGTGAAAAATTAGACCTTTCTCGGTTTTTGTATTGCGAATCCTTCCATCTAAAAGTCTGACAGCGAAGCAATCTTCCATTGTTACTGGATTTAAGCTCTTCCGCGTCCCTTGCTGCCAACGAAGGGCCTGTTATTATTCAGTATCTCAAAAAAAAGTATTCCAAAGAGAAAATAAAATAAGAGAGAAACTCACTTGGCGTGGTGGCTCTTGATACCAGCAGCTCCAAAGTGCTTCTGGGCCTCTCTGGCGGTGACGGCACCGCGAACTAAGACGGTGTTGGAACCCTTGGGGGCGCGAAGGGCGAGCTGGTCAAAGGTGATGACCTCTCCTCCGTTCTTGACGATTCTGGCGCGAGCAGTCTCGGTGATGCGGAGGGTGGCGAGGGTAATCTTGGGGACCTCCAAGACTCTGGCATCGTCGGTGACGGTTCCGACAACAACGGCAACCTTGGAGATGATCAGAATCATTAAATTACATTATTGTGATCTAGTGGAGTGTAATTTAGAAAAGTAAACTCACCTTGTCCTCACGTCCCTTCATGGAAGCAATCAACTTCTTGAGGGAAACGGGGGGCTTGTTCTTTCTGCTCATTATGAGTCTCTTCAGAACGACACGGTTGAAGTCAGAGCCAGTTCTGCGGTGGAGGAATCTGTAGAGCTTGACGAGAAGTCTGAGGTAGACATCGTCGCTCTTGACGTCTCTGCGGCCGGAGGCCTTTCTGTGCTTGTGACGGAGATCGATGGCCTATGGGTCATATTGGTAAATTGTTTTTGGATTCTCAATCATTATTTTACAATCATAGATAAATGTTATTGCTGTTGTTGTGCAACACTAATATATATAAAAACTGTTGTGCGCTCTGAGCACATTCCATTAATCATCATTGATCCCCACACATTTCATCTCTATCTTCACATACAAGGTTGGATTGATTGTATCTATCGATTATATGCAGATCTTAAAGAGGATGGATCGAGGATGTACTCACCATATTCGCTGTTGAGGATGGAAAGGATAAAGCCAAACAACTCGGGTCAATCCTCCGGTCTTTGCCTGCAACAAAAATCCCTCCCACCCCCGGAATTCCCTCCCCCCCAGTTTCATTCGAACGTGAAAAATGATGAGAAGGAAGACAGAGCAGGAGAGCAAAGGACGAAATAGAGTATGACGTGAAGACATGCTTTGAAAGAGGGTGTCATCGATTTGAGATCTGATATGAAGAATGATAAATCAAACAATAGATTCTTCGATTCTGCAGCAGTTTAGATCGCGAACTTGAAGACAACAATTGAGTTCAAGGATGAGTAAACACATGGACATTTTCAAATATTCTTTTATATATACAAGTTTAGCCGAGATCGTCCGCCATCAAGAGGCACCTAAATCACGATCAGCGAGGCACTCGGACGTGTATCAAAGATGGAAGGAAATGGATCAGTCTTGCGTGTTTCTAATCAGGAGATCATACTGACATGCAAATCGAATTTGGGTTATCATCATAATAAAAAGGAAATGAAGTGATCGTACGAGCTCTTTACCTTGTGTGAAGGTATGTCCATCAGGGTGGCAATCTGTTGAGAAGGTCAGAACCATCACGATGTGAAGACGATCGTGTTTAGAACAAGATCAGTAAAATGTGTGGTACTCAAGGTATTTAGTTATAGCGTATATTATAGTTTTTTAACATCATGTAAAACGTGTTTACAATGGCAGAGCACCGACCTGATCAAGACCTATAAAGGATCAACAAATGTAGATAAGATAATCTCCATCATTTTGGTTTAGCTTCAGTATAGCGAGTTGCTTTATTTACCATCACGGTTATTCATAAAAGTTGCGTTAACGCATTCATCATAGAAAAGAATAAATCTAATGCGAGTGGAGGCCTACCTTGTTGGTTTTTTTCTTCATCATCTCTTCCAAAAACTCTACCGCGATATCCTCTGAGATATCTCGGCATAAATATTTGAGACGAAAGTGTGCTCTCAGTTTTCTGTGTCATTCCTTCGTGATTTTGGACCACTTGGTTTACAAACTGAGGCACGAAGCCGACACAACATTGGAGGATCTTGCCTCACTCCACATATTTATTCACATAGAGACGATCAGATTGAGAAATGGCACCTCGTGATGGTCCAAAACCCAATTCATTCGGAAAAGCTGTACTTGCTGGTGGCATCGCGGGTGCGATAGAGGCATCCATCATGTTTCCAACCGAGTACATCAAGACTCAATTACAACTTCAAAACAAAGCGCAGGTGAGTCTCATTTTTCTTACGCAAGATGTCTTTCCAATGATCTGATCTGAAACAGCCCAAATACACTGGGCTTTGGAACTGCGCGGCAACAACCGTGAAAGAGGATGGATTCCTCGGTCTTTACCGTGGACTCTCCACGCTATTAGTGGGCTCTGTGCCGAAATCTGCGGTTAGATTCGGTGGCTACGAGCTTCTTTCCAGCAAGATGAAAGATGATAATGGAAGGATGTCGGCTGGAAAAACCTTTTTGTGTGAGAGCTTTTATTCATATTTCAAATGAAATACTGTGTGGTGGCATAGATTTGGACCGAAAATGTCACGGTCACATACCGTGGTTTTCTGCGGTAACTACCGACAACTTCTTTCAAAGGTCTAGATTTGTTGCCAGAGTTGAGAATACCATTTTGAGCAGCTTTATAACATGATTAAAAATGACATTTTTTAATTTAATGAAATTTCCAACAAGCCCAATGCAGATTTTGTAAAGTTTTTTCGACCCTCTACAACCCGCCTGATTTTTCCAGGCGGTCTCGGTGCCGGTGTTTTGGAAGCGCTTTTCGCCGTAACGCCTATGGAGACCATTAAGACGAGAATGATCCACGACCAAGGTGCACCGCCAGAGCAGAGGAAGTTTAGAGGACTGGCACATGCGGTGAGGACCATAGTGGCGAATGAAGGTGAGGATGTGGAAAGACTAGAGCAGTGCTCCAAAAATCACGATATCACATAAGATATCACAACATATGACGTCATGTTTCATCGAGTGTACGACATATGATGACGTCATCACAGGGATAGGTGGTGTGTACAAAGGCCTTTTACCAACGGTATTGAAACAATCTACGAATCAAGGCGTGAGGTGACAAATCCTCCAATTTTCACCTAAGTTTCACCGAATTTCCCTCTATTTTCTCTCGAAATTTCACGTGAATTTCGAATGAAATCCTCCAGATTCTTGGTATTCCACGAAATCAAAAAGAAATATCACGAAGCACATCCAGATCGAGAATTTGGAATGCTGAAGAGTGCACTCGCTGGAGGTGATTTTTTTAAAAAAATATTTATAATTTTTTTAAAGAATATATTTATAAATTCTTGAGGGATATTGAATTTTTCTTTACCAGATTTGGTCAGATGACTTGAATTTACGGTAAAAAATACGGTAGTTACCGAGAAGTTGAACATGTGTCATACGAATTTGGTGTATTTTACGGCAAAGACGCAAATGAACAAAAAGATGCGTATTTGCAACCACAAAAACCACCACTCAGTGATTTGCGTGGGAGATTTCCCGCCTTTTTCAAATTTTGAAATATATAGCCGTTGCGGGAGGAGCATCTGTGATCGCAAACAATCCTTTGGACGTCGTAAAAACCCAGATGCAAGGTCTCGACGCAAAGAAATACTCCGGCTCAATGGATTGTGCCCGAACCATTCTCAGAACACAAGGTCCACTGTTCTTCTACAAAGGTGAATTTTCATAGAAAAATCATTTCTGAAAATTTCTTTGAAAAATCCCATTGAAAAAAAGTGAAATTTTATTTTAATTTATTTTATAGGTGCAGTGCCAAGGCTCATTCGAGTTTGCGGAGACGCGGCGATTGCGTTTTCAGTGTACGGGCAAATTGTTAAATATTTGAATAAAATGTAAAGAGATCTCGTCTACATCAGCAAAAGATTGTTCGTTTCTATGATTTCTGCCGATTAGTAGCAGCCGGCGCACGGTTATAACCGCGATTTTAACCGTGCTTGGCACGTTAGGAGCGTTAGTTGCAGCCGGCTTACGGTAGTTACCGTGATTTCTAACCGCCAAAATTTCAAAGTGTTTTCAATGAATATTCATGACTACAGGTGCCGTTGTTTCCAATCATTTGTATTTCTAAATGATCCAGAAGCGAATCCCGCCAAGACATTGTACCACGCAAAGAATCTCGGTAATAAACGTGTTCATTAACGAGAAGTGGGGGAATCTGACCAAACTCTGCAATATATTTTATTTTAATTCATTTTATTGTAATTTATTTTTAGTTGCTTTTGTCCAATTTTCACTCGCGTTCCTGGAATCGTCTCGAAATTCCGTTCATTGAATCAGAGCTTGTCATCTCCATACAACATCATCTCAAAATGGGATCTTATATGTCAAGAGAGGCACAAGATGCCGGATATAATCTCTTCACATCACTATCTAGTTATGTACCATCAGGATGGACGGGTGCGAGTGTGCAGACAGACGATGATATTAAGAAGGTGAAAATGGACAGTCTAGTCAGAGAGCTGAACAAATTATTCGACGACAAGAAAGATCTAACGGAGGACGATTTGCATTTTATAGAGGATAACATGGATGATGAATTGTGCGAAGGTGATAATGTGCACGATTTTCAAGATTATAACACCCTATGATCTCAAACATTTCACGGTAATTTTTCCTGACAGAGACACAGATAGTTGGATAGAAATCAACACTTGTTCAGATGGCTCTGATACATCAGAAAATGTAGAAGCTGACCGTGTGATCACTCTGTATGATCGTTTCAGTCAGCTCTTAATGTATGCAAGGACAACAAAAGACGACGCGGTGGAGGATGCCAATATAGCCAGAATGGTTTGTCACATTCAAAATGCTCTGAATCGCCATATGATTTGACAACATTTTTGTATTCAATACTGCGGTTTGAGGACCTCCTTTTGGCTGTGCAAAGCTGCGATTCGTTTAAATCATGTAAAACAATAATGGAAAATTTGCCTCCTCACATTGAAATGGATTTTATTTGAACTGCGACAACCATTTGCCTGCACATGCATTCATCTTCTTTGATGATCAACTGGGCTCATACAACTCAAACATTTATCCTTGTCAATTCTGCCAATACCATTGCTTCGACCTTGATATTAAACGATTCTTATGGTATTTATAATACCTGGAAATTCATCATAGTTCTGGACCATGTTTCTATGCACATATTTTTCTGAACACAATGCAGAGCTGCTTGGAAAAGGAGTTGAAAGACATGCAAGAGCTGCGACATCAGATGGAGTCAATGAAGACCCAATTCCAACACCTTCTCGCCACCTCCATGCTCTCTCATTCTCACATGCACCCACCACAGGAAGTCTCTTTAGACGCATCTACAATTGCATCTACAAACCCATCATCAAATATGCAGACAGATGCGGCACCAGATGCAGAGGCGCCATCATCGGGGGTTAGTTTTTCATGACTACTTTTCTAGGTCGACTTTTCATGGAATTTTCTGTCGAGAAAGTAAATCTGATGTACATCCAGCTTCCCCCGCCTCCACCCCCACCCCCACCCT
>MZNV01000738.1:0-10294 GCA_002081555.1 Protostelium mycophagum | reverse complement strand
TAACTCCTATCGTCTTTTTCTGCCCAGAAAAAGACGATTGGAGTTAGGCCTTGTCGATGATAGAGCAAAAAATTTGCAATTGAATGGTCATAAAATCACTTGGTGTTTCACTTGTAGAAATGGTGTAAAATGGGGTTTGTGTTTCACCGCTGTCATATGTTTCCCGTTTTCCGGACAGCAACAAGCAACGATTTATTCTCAAATTCTACAAGTGGAACACCAGGTAATGATTCTACGACTATTCGATTGCAAATTGTTTGTTCTATCATCGACAGGGCCTAACTCCAATCGTCTTTTTCTGGGCAGAAAACTCGCACTCAACTTGCGTTACGTATGCCCGGCTTGGGTCGAGTGCTACCCCCCGAGATCATCTCAGGACATTGAGCCCAAGTACCCAAAAATAATCGTACGTAACTCTATCTATCTACAATAATTTATTATTGAGGTCGCATCGGAATGCAAAGGATCACAGTGAAAATTCATGGTGACTGATCGTGTTTGCCTTGGCAGCAATTATTTTGATGTTTTCAGGGCGACGTCCTGCTCAGACTGCGACGAAAACTTCAACGGCTGCATCTCTGGCAAGAAACAGACGGTCAAACAGAACGAGTCAACTCAGTTTTAGAACAGTACATCCGAACTTTTTGCAGTTTCAGACAAGACGACTGGGACTTGCTCTTACCACTCGCGAGTTCAACAACACAGTTTCCACCGCAACAGGATTCACACCGTTTTACGCAAATTTTGGACGCCATCCACGTTTTGACCACATTGGTAAATCATTCTCAGATCATCCGGGGGGATAGCACTTGTTAGTTTTGCACCGGAAGTTGGTCCGCCAGTTTTCTGCCCAGAAAAAGACGATTGGAGTTAGGCCTTGTCGATGATAGAGCAAAAAATTTGCAATTGAATGGTCATAAAATCACTTGGTGTTTCACTTGTAGAAATGGTGTAAAATGGGGTTTGTGTTTCACCGCTGTCATATGTTTCCCGTTTTCCGGACAGCAACAAGCAACGATTTATTCTCAAATTCTACAAGTGGAACACCAGGTAATGATTCTACGACTATTCGATTGCAAATTGTTTGTTCTATCATCGACAGGGCCTAACTCCAATCGTCTTTTTCTGGGCAGAAAACTCGCACTCAACTTGCGTTACGTATGCCCGGCTTGGGTCGAGTGCTACCCCCCGAGATCATCTCAGGACATTGAGCCCAAGTACCCAAAAATAATCGTACGTAACTCTATCTATCTACAATAATTTATTATTGAGGTCGCATCGGAATGCAAAGGATCACAGTGAAAATTCATGGTGACTGATCGTGTTTGCCTTGGCAGCAATTATTTTGATGTTTTCAGGGCGACGTCCTGCTCAGACTGCGACGAAAACTTCAACGGCTGCATCTCTGGCAAGAAACAGACGGTCAAACAGAACGAGTCAACTCAGTTTTAGAACAGTACATCCGAACTTTTTGCAGTTTCAGACAAGACGACTGGGACTTGCTCTTACCACTCGCGAGTTCAACAACACAGTTTCCACCGCAACAGGATTCACACCGTTTTACGCAAATTTTGGACGCCATCCACGTTTTGACCACATTGGTAAATCATTCTCTCTTGCAGACAGCCCACCAGAGTTAGCCAGCCGCCTCACAGAAGTCGACGCCTTTCTTCGTACACAATTGGACCACGCCCGCACCGAGATGTCACGCTTTGCCGACCCTCACCGTCAAGAACGTCAGTTCTCAGTTGGAGACACAGTTTTTCTCAGCACCAAGAATATCCGTACAGTACGCCCCTCCAAGAAATTGGACAATTTGAACTCATTTTTTGACCCTGCCCCAGTCGAAACATCCGCAACCCGAATTTTTGTGCCGTTGTAGTGTATGCAACATAAAAATAATAAATCCAAAAATTCAAATCAGAGAAAATGCAGAGAAATCGAAAAAATCTACTTTTCCACATTAGACTTGAGGGAAATCACAATTCTAACAAATAAATTATAAATAATTATATTTGATTTTATCGACAAATGATGGCCACAAATTATTTGTTGTTGCTCACACAAAGCCTCTATATGACTATCTACTTGTTGACCAATTTCCTTAAACTGGGAGATGCTGCTTTTGTCTCGCTCAAGATTCTCAGCTATCAAAAAAGGTAATTGCATATCAATGTCTTTGATACGTAACTACAAATGTGACCCTTCCTATCCCTCAAGTCTAATAATTATTAATTGAGACAACGACATGAGACGGTGATCTTTCGCTTCGCATTGCAATATCTGTGTCCGTGATGGATCCAATTTCTGCACAACAGATGGTTGTGAAGCTAAATGAACCTTCTCTCTTCTCTTTCAAAATATAAATCTCTTCACAGCAACAAACGCGCACGCAAAAATAAAAATTGATGACGTCATTCACAAAAAGATATCTTAGTGGCTCTTGCGATCAAGCGTTGTACGTGAGGTGACTTATGTTTCAATCTGTTGTTGTTCTGTGCTTGGTCGAGCAGCTCGGAAGCCTGTGTATTTTGTTAAAATCTCATATTTATTTTTGCGCAGTCTTGTTTTTCACTGAGAATTCTACTGAGAATGATTTATTTTGTGCCAAGGTGATCGTGTATGGGAGTATGACTTTGCTGATTTTGTGCGGTACTGTGCAGCTTTGAACAGTTTGGGCGTCACGACAAATATAATGCAAAGGTGCTGTGGCGTCAAGCGCACAACAAAATAACACTGCTTAGAAATTACGTGATATCTTGCATTTGCAGCTTTGCTACAGAGTTGTTTGTACACACCTCGACCGCACAACAAATATAACACGAAGATGCCGTGACACAAACTGGGCGCCACTTTTTCTTTGAATTTACACAGTAAATTCAAAGTCGGAGAGCCGAAGAAAAAATTTGCTAATTCTTTGAATTTAAATTTATTCATGCGTGGAATGGATGCTGATGCAAATAGCGTTTACATCACGTCCTTCACGCAGGACGTGTTTTGACCGTTGGAAGACACTTCCAGATCTTCGATGATGATTTGAAGTCAGAGCAAGGTCTGATAATTTTTCTGGCGCCAATGTCGATGTTGAACATCCGCTGATGGCGGTTTCTGAGCAAATCTCGCTTGTCTTTCGATTTGTTACACTAGATTTCCGTGATTTTTCTGATTTCCGGAATTGTAAAATTTTTTGGCACAGAAATCTGTATCTGCTGAAAAAAGTCTCGATTTCAAAGAGCGAAATATCTTGATTTACGAACCCTTTGAATTCAGATTCAAAGTCAAAGATCAAAGAAAAAGTGGCGCCCACACAAACTGTCACGACAAAAAATATTCCGGCACCAGAAATTCATTCTTTCGAAAAAAAGAAAAAAAAATACCTTGAGTGACCTGAAATATCAAATTCCATTATGGTCAGGTTCTTGGCAATGTCTTCTTCTTTTGCTCTGTAGAATAATTCTGCGGGGTTCAAATCTGACTCAGCCAGCACAACGGACAATAGACAACGCCTCTGATCTCGCTCTCTCAAGTGCAGTGTCTGCACACTTTGCATTGTATCGCCTCCTCCATATTGAAGATGCTAGGCGGTTGAAATTGTTGGTGTACATCCAATGGCTGGCCAGAAAGTGTTCCAAAACGCAGAAATGAATTGTGTACCACGGTCTGAAATGATTGTTTCTGGTATTCCAAAATGTGAGAGAACTCGGTCGATGTATAAGTAAGTCTCTAGTAGTGCGTGTTGTACAGGAGGTGAAGACTGCATACTTTGTGAAACGATCTACCACAATTAAAACTGCATTGTAACCGTGTGTGACTGGTAATTGAACGATGAAGTCCATACTGACGTTTCAAATGGGCAAAAAATTGAACATCTACAACGAGCCTAAAAAGCTTACCAAAAATAAACAACGTAAAGCAGTTGCAAATGTTGAGGCACTGTGGTGTCTCTTGTCCTCTGATCTTAATTTATAGTGGATCTCGATGAAATTTTGAAATTACGTATGATGTGTTCACCGTGTCAAAAATGTGGAGATTATAGTCCTCAGCTAAAGTTCCAAGATGTTGAAAGACAAGGCCGTGTCATTGCAAGACAACACATAAGAAAATCCTTGTTTTTTCACTCAATAATGGGCTCAATGTCTTCAGTTTTGGCGAGAACCAATTGTACCGCTCAGAAGTATTCATCGCAACTGTGAAAGACAGCCAGAACCTCGTTAGCATACCCAAAAAGATGAACACCAACACCAGACCCAGCATGGAGGTTGCTTTCTACTTTGAGAACCCGTTCTACCCTGGATCTGTGCAGAAGGCAAAGGGAGACAACAATCTCCCTGTTGGAAATAAATCAAATGAGGAATTTATATATTTTGGAAAATCAGAAAATTATTTCAATATTTCGAAATGATCACTTTTTTAAAAAATAAAAAAATTCGATTTATTTTTCGACACGAGAGACGGGCGATTTCTCAAATTCCCAGGGAACATTGTTTCCGTCTGAATCGCGGAAAACCAAGCCTTTTTATTTATTATGTAGACACCGTCCTCCCTGATAATCTTCAGAAATCCAGATATTATTGAAAAATGAAATGTTTTTCTCAGATTCTCCTGATTTCTTCGATCTTCAAAAATTGTAAAAATTCAAAATTACCTCTAGAAAAAACGCGATCAAAAAAACGGAAAATATACTGCTTATCTTCTCTGGTCAGACTTTTTTGTAACAATTTCGAAATGGACGGAACGATTCTCAAGTCTGACGTGTAAGAATGAATTATGATCGCTTCCAGTATGACGTCATAGCTTTCCATTTCTTCTGCGCCTTCTAACCCAAATAGGTAAAGTAACGTGTCCATCACGTCACGTCTTCTTGCTGGAGTCATTACATTTCTATTTTCATCAGAATTTGAGATTTTATGAAAAATCTCAAATTTGCAAAAAAATTCGGAAGTGTGAAAAATTACTTCAGCTGCTCGGCCATAAATTTAGCCAGTCTGTTGCGCCCAGTATTATTGGCTAAGGTGAAAGTGAATATTTCGTCAAAAGACACGGCTGAGAACTGAGGCAGGAAGAGGTGTGAGTACATGCTGTTGACGCTCTCTTCGTAGATATCAGCCAAGTCCTCGAGGGCGGTGAGTTGGCGCAATTCAAGAAGTCGCTGTTACGCCATTCAGACACGAAGAATTTCACGTTCCAACAAATTCTCCATTTTACGAGAATAAACAAAAGAATTAGATTTTTTTGAATATTTTTGGATTTTTCGGAGTTTTTTGTAAGTCTTACCTCGATTTCTCCTAAAGTCTCTTCTAAATTTAAAGCGGCGGTGTGGTAGCACTGCCTGTGTGAGGTAACAAGGTGGGGCAATATCGCGATCTGTAACATCGTCCCTACGAAGCTGTGTACTCCTCTTGTGATCATGCGTAATTCCTCGTAGCTGTATCTGCTTATGCCGTCTACAATGAGTCTTAAAAATTGGCGAGAATTTTTGGGGTGGTTTTTCATCGTCCAAAATTGTGGGTCGAAAAATCTGAGCATGATCTTTTGTAGAAACTGAGCCGGGGGCAAGACCCCAACGCTCAGTATGACGTCAACACACGCCATCACGTCGACCTCGGTAAACAAAGCGTGCATGAAGAGGCAGTGCTCGTGAAAGGGCTTCTGTGTCATCCTGCGGTAGATCTGTGCTAATATCGTGGGGCCGTTTTTCCTCTGAGAAATTTCGAGTTTACAGAGGACTCTATAAGGATTTTCTGATTGTGGGTTTTGTAGCATTTTCCAGAGCGCTTGGTTTTCTAGGCGGTTGGATTCGACGAAATCTAACCTTGTGGAACGATTTCACAGGCTCTGTACAATTCTATGTTCTTCTCGTTTGTCAGCTGTGCGGCCACCGTCTTGGCGCTCATCCAGGCCAAAGTGTCGCTCTTCCCGCAATACTGCTGCAGCACCATGAGATTGGCGATCCTCAACATCATCTCGCAATTTTGAGTCCGTTGTTCCTTTTTATGCGCGGCTCGGGTCAGAAGAAAAGCTTCTTTGTGGTATTCAGCCTCTGGCGCCTGATACGACCAAATTAAGAGCGTGCCAGAAGGGATATCATCTCGCGAAAAGCTGAGCTTGACATTGACAAGGTCGACGTCGTCATCAGTTCCTCTACAACGAGCCAGGTTATAAGCTTGTCGCTCTTTTCCGGTGGCCATGAGACGGTCCATTCTCCACCGGCACGTGACCCTCAACTCTACCACAGTAGATTTATCGTCGCCGCCCAAAAGTCGTTGCAATTCTTGGTCTCCCCAGCGCGTGATGAAAATCTGCATACTTTTAGCTCGATGAATTTTGGAGAAAAATGACCTCGGTCGCCACGGTGAACGAGTCTATGGCAGCTTGTGGTACTTCCCACTCCTCAAAATATGTGATCCATGGTTTTACGGCGTCTTTCCATTGTGAAATCCACTCTTCTCTGCACACAGCACTTCTCTGTGAGTCAATCTACAATGGATTAACACAGAAAGCCATCGATTAAATGAAAAATATTCTAAGACATACCTCGTCTAATACGATAAGCCATTTTTCACCGATTTTTGGATGAGAGAGCCCCACCAATATTTATTTCCAATTCTAAGGTGAATGTTAATATTTTGTCTGCTGTCATATAATTACTATTACATATATAATCACTGCTAAATTTTATCGCCGTGGCGTCGGCAAAGCCGCTCATATCCCCACAACATTATTCTAATGACAACTGCAGTATCTCACTTTTTGACTTGAATCCACCTGTGTGTCATCCAGTACAGAAGGTAAAGACCATTAAAATAATGCTTAATTGCGATCATACCGTCCACACGGGATAAAATATCATTCACCTAGAAAAATCAGTGAAAATTCTGTATCATATTTTTTGGTGAAATTTCCGAATCTTTCAGTACCTCTACAATGAAAGAGGTCCAAGTGACTTCATCCATAATCTTCAGAATTCTTCGTTCAAATTCAGAAAAAATAGCCGAGGGGTTTATCGCCGGCTCCTCTCTGTTTGTCCCACGAAAAGTTCCTGGAAAAATCAGTTCTGTCTTAATAATGAGCCTCACACCCACGACTCACCAGCTTGGGGGGCCGACCAGTCTGTGTATATGTGTTCGTAATCTTGTATCTGAGCTTTCTGTGTCGCTCAGATTTTTAAAAAATTTTCGTGATCTCGTTCTAATTTTACCTCATCTTGTAGTGCCAGCATGAGGGCAGCGATGTGCTTGCACCACCACACGTTATCTTTACATCCGCACTTAGTGAAGATGATCTGTCTTCCCGCCATTTTTATTTCGGTACAGAACTTCCCCACCTATCACATGTCTTATTTGTCTCATAAGGACCCAACCTTATGTATACTGCGATCTACCATCGAGATCTTATCTACAACCGCAATCTGCTCTGACCGTACACCGTCACTGACGGGGTCAAAACACTGTGCGTAATCTTTTGGTGGCGGGCTCATGTAATTGTGTGGGTCGTTCGTCCTGAAAATCATGGCCATTCCTGAAATTTCGTTGGAATTTTATGACATATGAAAAATTCTGGAAAATACCTAGTGCAAGATGCCATTCGACGTGACAGTGGAAAAACCAAACTCCAGGGTTGTTTGCTCTGAACCTGAACACAGTGTATCCATACCCTGCAGAAATCAGCCAAAATGCGTATATTGCGAGTTGTAGTTTCGATTGTAGAAGACTGTTCTTAATCTAGAAAGAACTGGTGAAGCACTCACGGTGCACTTTGCTGCGCTTTTTTTTGCTCACATGCCAAAATAAAAGAGATTTTTATTTTTTTTATAAAAAGAGTTCGTCACGAGGGCTTCCCAAGTGGTCTCCCACCTTAGTACTGGCCTCGCTCAGACACGCTTGACTTCGCAGTGCGGTAGACTGTGCCGATATGAATGAATAATATTGTATTATGACTGACGAAAGGCACGACAATTACATCAATCAAAATGATACATGTGGGACGTACCCGGTACAGTGAAAGAGTCTCCAATTGTCAACACAGTTGCTGGTTCGTCGTACGGCTCCAGGAACCTTGTGACGTCACACGTTTCATTTATAGTTCTACAACGAGGTCAGTTTATGATGACCCACGTTTTATGACAAAATGTTGTAGATCGCTAGAATTCACCTCTGCCCACATTCATCGAGCCGCAATTTCAAAATAACACAGCTGTGTATATATATGTATTGCAGGGCTGTGGTGATTATTTATTTATCTGCACAAAGAACCGCAGCCTCTAGTTCCTGGTAGTTGCAGAAGTGCGCGCCACAGTTCAACACTGCAGCTTTGGGTTGGAGTATAACACTATGTTGCGGCAAAGCCGCAATACTCATGACGGTCATCGCGCATTGTTGATCATGAGTTAATCGCAAACAAAACATGTCGGTCAAGGTAATGTCTTACCTTTGTAATATAGCATCAAATCTTCTCCCAATTCGTGAAACCAATCTGTTATCATGACAACATGTTCATTCTAAAGAAGTCAATCTCCAGCCATTTGGAGTATAAGACATACTGAATGGGGAAGAGCGTGCATGATGGGGTCATGGTTGGTGTAATCTACTATGATCGGACCTTGTATTCCATCTCCGTACTGTGCACCGGTGTGGCTGTGGTACCAAAAAGTGCCAGTCTGAGTTAATCTAAAGACATACTCAAAGCTCGCCCCGGGTAAGATCCCACATTGAGTCACACCTCGATGAAATTAATGGAAAATTGGTGAATTGATACCCACCTTCAACACCATCCATCCACGGATTATTTAGTTGGACTAAGCCGTGAAAGTGCACAGAGGTAAGAGAGGTATGCTGACCTTTTCAACTGTCACCGGACTGTCGATCTCTCAATATAACTCACCATTCCTGACAGTAAAGTGGACGATGTCACCGATTTTGGCTCTGATTAATGGGCCAGGGAAGGATTTACTGGTCACATTGCCGTCATCTTCAAAGACACCTAACACCGGCCTTGGAAAACCGTCAGGATTGTCAATGAGTGGCATTACCACGACTTTGTAGTAGACATGATTTTCGGCTGCGACGAGCAGAGTGCAGAGGAGTGAAGTGACCTATCATACATTTATATATAAATCAGAGGGAACTAACGGCGTATCACCTCTAAAAGGATGTTTTTGTGCATAAATGACTACCCCCTCGATGGAGTTTTTGTTTCTGTTTGCTCTCACGTGGATAGAACGAAACTCAAACGGACGCCTTCTGCTTCGGTTCTTAAGTACCTGGGTCACGTCATTTAACGTGGTCCACTTCGGTAAGAGTCGAGACCTTTCCGGGGTTGTATCTGGAATATTCCACTTTCTATGAGGTTGTTGTTGTCGCGGCCCAGTTCCCATACAAGCAGTGCTGCTGTCATTTGTGAGAATTGTAGATGCGTGGTACGGATGCGTCTTGAAGCCCTCCTTCAGCACCACTTATTTTTTATTCAATTTGTGTCTCGTTGTAGATATGTAAATTTTCCGGGAAATCACCTTGCTTCTGAAATTTACGACCATTTTGGATAGAGACAATGGGGGTATGCTGCTCTCCGCTGTGACCTATAAAATTCTCAGTCTCGTTGTAGATCATCATTTTTTTTGTGTCGTTGTAGAATCATAACATACTGAATGGGGAAGAGCGTGCATGATGGGGTCATGGTTGATGTAATCTTTGCGGCAGTGCAAAGTTGTATTTCGTCGTTTGAATCGGTTTGTACACCATCTGTAGTGAGTGATCTGCCTGCCTTGACCATGATTTTCCATATTGATTCTGCCATAGTGACGCTTCCTGGTGGTGTTTTGGCGACCTCTTCGAAGGAATCCACAGCCATAATACGGCTCCGGTTGCTACGGGATCCACGTGTAGCTTTCTAAGAAACTTCAGTGAGTTTATTTGTGATCTACAACGAGACACTCACAGATTTTGTGGTTTCGATGACTGTATATTATTTAACATATTAATATTTAGAAGATAGTACATCCAAAATATCAATAGGCTTTACATCTTCCTTCCAATCTACTTTTATGATCAGATGATTTTCACATTAATCGATCTGGAGAACGAATATTCTCATACCTCAAGCAAGATTTAGATTGACTAGCTATCCTTTCTAGGACATCCAGACGAGATTCCTGCGGTTTAGTATCGAAGGTTATTTTATCTCTTACCTTCATTGTGTTACTGAATTGTGCACGTCGTCGTCGTCGTCTTTGTCCTTGTTGTCCTGGTTGTCTTCGTCGTCGGTGTTCGATCTGATTTGCAACATCAGATCTCGTGCC
>MZNV01000735.1:0-32573 GCA_002081555.1 Protostelium mycophagum | reverse complement strand
TATTATCTTTGTATATGAGAGCTCCGCTTCGCTGCGTCCGGGAGGATTTACGGTCTATCCAAAACAGGCCTCCTTAGGAAAAGAGGAAATTAGGAAAAAAAAACAAAAAACATTTAATATAATTTATTATATTATCATTTCAGCCACTCAATCGACTTTGATTAAATTTTGAAACCGAGCCAAAATCCCAAAGAGGTAAGAAAATCCAACAAAAACTCAGAAATACACAGACGTTTGTTTTATTCAAAATATGAGAGCTCAGGAAATATCTTAGAAAATAATAACTCAAATCTGCGCTGCAATCAAGTGATTTCTTTCGAAATCAGAAAGGAGTGATCACGATGATCAGAGCCGCTCGCCCCATTATTCGATTTCCAATTCAGCATATTCCTCAACTTCAGAATAAAGTATATTTTGTCAGCCTTTCAAAGCTTGCGACACGGAGGTTCTCGATCAATACACCAAGAGAGGAGACAAACACTGAGAAGGCTCTTTTGGTAGGTCAGAACAAAATGTTCATCATCTCACCTCATAACACAGAAATCTGTGAAGAAAGTACCAAATTGGCGGAAGAGAAATACTTTACCAGAAGAGAAGCCTTTGGCAAAACACAATAGAGTGAACTAAGAGGATCATCTTGAGATTGTTAATCAACACAGGAACAAGATGTAGAGGAAACCACAGCATATCACACATCAGAATCTTATGACATTGCTTCTCTATATTCACATTTATCCAGAAAGAGCCCGAATATAAAAATTTCAGATGAATTAGAGGGTAGTTCTGGAGTGATCAGCAGAAAATATAAGGGGGGAGATATATTCTATTTTCAAGGTGAAGTTTTCATCAATGGTGAAATAGAAAACTTGAGTGCGTGTTGAGACAAGCAGGAGGGTCTGTGGTTTGTTGGGGAATATCTCAATCTGATGCAACGGATATTCTGAGGGAGTTGAGGCAGTTTGAGAAGAGACCTATAGAAAATCTACAAACAGAGAGCATGGATTTCATCAAGAACCAACCAAACTCCTTTGTCAGGGATGATATCATACATCTAAAAGGAGGTGGGACTCACATTTATATATGATCACAAATAATAAAATCAAGTGGAGGGAGATGCTGCTCAGGAGGAGCAGTTAGCATTCTCATATGGATTACACCAATCTGTAAAATTGGCTTTCATTGAAGAAAAAATATCGGCACAGATAAGAAGTACAATGAATATTCAAGAGCATCTTGTCAATAAGAGAGGTTGGCTCTCAGACAAAAAGACATCAAAAGTAGAAGAAGATATTATAACGTGAAGTTAATTCCTCTTAGGGGGTGAACCAGATGTTGAGCGATCTATTGACAATAAGAGCCAATTTAAATTTACATTCAGAGTTAATTGGAACACCAGATATATTTTGGGAGCATCCTGAGTTGGAGAGATTCTTCCACCAAATCACAAAGAATTTAGAAGTACGACATTTAGCATCAACATACCTGATATTGTAATAGATAGGTCAACGCTTGGATATTGTCAATACAAGACTCGATGAGATATTGGTTATGTTGAAGATGTTAAAATCAGAACTGGCCACTGATCATGATGTACATCTGACGGTAATATCGTTGTCAGAGAATATTCAGATTACTGAATAATATCAAGATATTGATCATCGTGCTGATTGCTGCTGAGATATTGATACATATCGCCCCGCACATTGTGAATTGGTGCACTTGAAATTATCCTACTTTGCTCAACTGTGGAATTAAACCCACTAAGTCTTTCATATTTTATTTAGATCCAGGAAAAGGATTCACATGCATATTTTTCGCTGAATGTATTTTCAAATTGCTGAATATTCATTCGAAATTCTGAGGTCCTCCCTTCCAGATCGTGCTGTGACACTCAGAAGGAGTTTGACGTAATGTTAATACCTGCAACTGCGATGGGCACATATCTCTCTTCTATCGCTGTCACTGTTGGCTTTTGGTGGGTATTTTCATTAAATGTGGATTTGTTGGGTGTCTCAGCTTCCGTCTGTCGTGACATGCCAAAGTCTGACACCTGATAGATGTTTAGATTAATCTCTGCCTATGTCATGATCGATATACCTTAGCTTCGAGATGCTTTGACAAGAGTATGTTTCTCACAGCAAGGTCTCTATCATATGATCACCTGTATGAGAAGAGAAGTTACCTGTGTATTACTCCTTCCTTGTGCAGATGATACATTCCAAGAGAAATGATAGATAAACTTATTTTTCAACTCTTGATTGACCTCAGGTATGCTAGAAACTCAATTAGCAAATTAATTTACAGTGCATAACCTCTCTCACCATAGAGTGACAAAATTCGGTTAAAATCTTAAATGATGACTTTGAATGATGATTACCCACATGATCTATTAAACATAAGCATCATGCCTATATGATACCATAAATGTACACTCACAACATCACAACGTTCTATAATAATGTAAGAAGATAGAAATTGATAAGGATGAAACATACCGGATGCGCATCAATATGGACATTTCGCCCTATCAATCACTTCAACACGATATCGTATCTTGTAATTTTACTCTCACCATAAATTCATTCAATTGTGATGCTCGGCTCGAATCTGTTCGTATTAAAACTACGAAACATCCTCCTCGTTTGAAGTTTTCGGATCTAGGTTTTTTGGTGCTCTGGCTTGGATTTAATAAGATTTGCAACTTTTAAATTAAAAATACTTTATTGGCTTAAAAAGCATCAGCAGATGGAGCATGCGTTCGTTTTAATGAGCTGTTTGACTGATGATATTGCATTTCACACATAAAAATGGGTGATCTTGTTCATAAAAACACCACCATAGAATGGAACACCTATGAAATTCGTTTACAAAGATAATAAACTACACTGTCTCTTCCCATCTCACCTCATTCTTCAATCCACAAGCTTGCATCTTCTCTCTACTACATCTACAACAGACATTGATGTCCTTTCATTGATTGTGGGTGGTCTTCGTCTCTGCAGAACTCAATAATTTTCTTATAAACTTGGTGAAATATTTTTTAAAACTGTTTAAAACAGTTTTTCATTTACGTCTTGTGCTGATCTGATCATACGATCAGAACAAGAAAAATGATCCGCACACCGCCTTCTATTCGAGTGGGTGAGAAAGCGTTTGATTTGTTTGCAAATCTCCCACCCTCAGTTCTTACTCTTGGCATCTTTACAGCAATTGGACTTCCATGGTATCTCAAATACTTCAGAAAGAGCTACGAGTACTTCTTGTCCTTTGGAAAAGGAGGTACATCTCTCCCAGTTGTGATCCATTGTTGAGGATTTCAGGACTGCCTCACAACATCATCGGTTGGCTGACATACAATTTACTTCGGCCTACATACCTTTTAAAAGAAAATACCTGGCGTCTTGATTACTGGGAATTTATAAGATGGCTTCGTGATCCCCTTCCAGTATGTCTCTAGAATGATTATATTCATTTATTGGTTTTCACCAAGTAATTATTTCACACATTCTGAATCATAAAAGTTAAATGTTGCCTTAACTTCTCTTCCACATCGAGCCGGCCCCAGGCCCACTGTTGATGGCATCTCCCCACAAGCCCAATTAGATCAGCTCGCACCTTGGTTGGTTGGAGAAGTCCAAGAAACTCTTTTGCAGCTCGCCGCAGAATACTCACACAGCGTGAGGTTGAAGAGATCTGGATTGGACAAGAGGGTGGAAGGTTTATTTGTTAGGACCAGAGTATTCAGAAGATCACATCCTGGAAGAAAATTGGCCTATAAGACATATGGAGAGGTGGAAATGATTCATCAGTACATTTTGTTGCACACAGAAAATTGTACAATTCTTTATGCTGAAAATACTCTTATACACTTTTGGTGCCTATCTTTTTAAAAATATGATACTCAATCATTTTTCACAATGATTTACTATGAGTAAAGTGATAATAGATCGCGCACGTACATCCTGACGGTACAGTACACGTATTATTATCAAGAGTCGACGCTCGTCACGCCCTTAAGATGGGGTGGGCTGTCAGGCATTACTTCTCCATCGGGCAATGGTTTATGCCAAGATGGTTTAAAGTATTACCACAATCCTACGTATTATTATATGCCCCAAGATCAGAGGGAGAACTTGCTGTGGTGAGGGACATACTAAGAGCTGCAATAGAAAACGCCATTGGAACAAAAGAACATGTGCAATTTGAGGAAGAGATGTCTGATGATGAATTCAAAGTGTATCAGAAGGTGCAGAAAGAGAGGCAGAGACAAGAGCAGGAAGAGGAGGAAGAAGACGAGGAGCAGGAAGAGGAGGAAGAAGACGAGGAGCAGGAAGAGGAGGAAGGTGATATCTCAACTCATATTTGTTCTTGTGTAAATAGTTCTCTTCAAGGAGATCTTTCATCAAGGAGATCTTTCATCTTCTGATGACATACTAGATGATGAGAATGGCCGTCTACAAATGGAAGACAACGATAACGAGGAGGAGGAGGAAGAAGAGGAGGAGGAAGATGAGGAGGAGCTATAAATTGAAATCACTTCTTATTAATTAATTGTTTGACCAGAGTGGAGAGATCATCATCTTCCTCTATGAGATCCTCTTCCTCGTGACTATCTTGATGATTGTTGCCATGTATGAGTGAGTTGACCATCATCCCAAAGAGACTTCCTTTCCAGTTTTCTTCTGTAGGCACCAGCTCGTACTCTTCATCACTGTCTGTTGCCGGGCACGATGAATAATTCCGTGAGATATTCACAGTGGACAACAGTGCATCCATTGCATTTTTCCTGGAGGATAGTCAACATTAAACTTTCAAGTATTAAGATGGAGTGATAATGGCCTCACCGAGTACCTTCTATCTGTTCAAAATTGCTGGTTTTCTTCAACATTGTCCGCTGTGATTGCAATTGTTTGTCAATTACAAATCTATTGTCCGCGAGAATCTGCTTTCTTTTGGTATCTGAGCTTGCCAACGCGTTGAGGCGTTTTTCACTATCTGGTTGTATCTTCTTGATGTGCTGAAACATGACTGACATTGGATCGGTCCTCAACTGTTGTCTTCAACGAACGAAGCTCACCACATATCACAAACCTTTGGTGTGTTCTTACTGAGCTCTTCACTGTTAACAATAGCACTCATTCTCCTCTCGCTGTTGGGTTTAACTCTTCTCAACTCATCCATCAGACTTCCCATGGATTGGCTCATTGCTCCACCTTTGTGTACTTTCTTGATGCCAGGAATTTCAATCTTCCTTATTGGTACTGGGGAATTCTTTGGACTATTTTCTGATGGCAAAGGCGGAGGCAGGGGAGGCGGAGGAGGGGAAGATGGGGGCGTGTTTTCATCCGTTGTTGTAGTCGCGATTGTAGTTCGTGGAGTATGTACAGGTGTTGTGCTGGGCGTAGTGGAAGACTGCGATTTTCTTGATAGTTTTGGAGATACAAGAGAGCGTGACGAGATCCTATCCCGTGGTGTTTTCATTGTCAATGAAGGCGGTTTGTTTTTGATTAAGCTGTCCCTTCTGGACCTCGGTGTGGCATCACTGACTTGCTGGCGAAAATCCTCTTCCATCATCTTATCGTGGAGGTCTTCACTTCTTTCGAGCCTTGATAATTCGACTCTTATTAAATGCTGTATCTGTGCTTCTCTCTTCTGTACATCTTGGTCCTCCAGCCTGCTTATCTCTCTTTGAATCTTCATCTTCATCTCTTCCTCATCTCGGGCTCTGCTATCTAACATTCTCCTTCTGTGCGCGCGCAGCTCGTTCTCTTCTGTGCCGGCAGCACTTGAAAACATGTCGTCATCCATCGAGGAACTCAACTTGGAAATTTGTAGGTTAAGGTTCTCATCGCTTTGTGACAGTGCTGGTTCCTTAAGAGAGTTATAAGCCTGTGCCACATCGGCATTGCCCATCTTTGCATTGGAGAGTGTTTCCAGAAAATAACGGCGCTGTCCTTTAATTTTCGATCGAGCGTCTGATCTTGTGAGCTTCTTTCAAAGGGAAAACAAACCTTGCAGTTCTTCGATTAGTTGTATGTTCAGGTTTTGTTGTGATGCTTTATCAGACTCCAGCTGCATGATCCTTTGATTTTCAGAAAATAACCTCCTCTCTAAGATATCTTTGATTTTCAAGAGCTAGTAAGTAGATCAACATTTGTCACAGAAAATCTCGCCAACCTCTTCATTTTCTTGTTTGATTTCCATCGCGATGCCAAGCACCTCTTCAAGCTCCGAAGCTGTCTCAGCTCTCCCAGTGACAGCTGCATCCCTCTCGTCTCTTAACTGCATCGCAATTCCACTGATTTCTTCAAGCGCAGCAGTGATTTTGTGAACTTCAATCTGCCAGGCCTGATTTATAGAGGCAATTTCTATTTGATGACGCTCCTCAAGAGCTTTGAATTCCGGATATTCATGAGAGTGTGTCTCTGACAGAGATATTGAGGATGAAGCTAAAGCTGGTAGCGGGCTTATAGGCCTATTCTCTCCTTCTTTTGATGTTTTTGGACGTTGCGTCTCCGGTGAGCGAACAACAGCCTTCAGTGCAGTTGCATATCTGTATGAGGACTTCCTCTTTGCATTTGGCGAGTCAATCATCGGGTCATCTCTCCAGAGAGGCGCCAAAATGAGTTTCGGCAAAACGGAAATATGTTCAGAAGAAGAGCGTCTGACTTCACATGTTTCCATGAAACAAAAGTTAACACACAAGACATGTCCACGCCAGTAAGTCTGTAGAATGTACTAAAAGAGAGCTGATAGAGAAATAGACAGCCAGCGCACCGCCACTCGAATCTAATACGGTATACGAAATTAAGAAGATCGAGTACTTTGGCCGAATTGTGCCAATTATATTACAAAATAGCAACGGCCCTTGCCCTCTCATCGCAATCGGTAATCCTTATTAATCACTGTCATCCATTCACAGTCCAGGTAATATCCTCCTCTTAACTGGCAAAATAGAACTGAGTCTCGACTATTCTGCCATCAATAATGATCAGCTCATACATCTGGTGGCAGATCATCTCATCACCGCGAATCCAAAGGTATGGCTCATAATGTAGTACATGGCTTATTTATGTCTCAGTTGAGAGAGGGAAATGAACTCGATTATAACAAGAACTTGCAAGATGCCATCAACTTACTACCAAAACTATCCAGCGGTATGGACGTTAATGTGAGATTCAATAGGTGAATACGATGATATTATTATGGATAAATACAGCAATAGCAGCAGAATGTGATGACGTCACACATGAGGAAATAATGTGCAGCGTTGAACAGACGATCCTCGGGTCATGCGCTGTGCATAAAAAAGCTATTTGCGATATTTTTATTGAAGTTAACAACTTCTCAGCCACGAGAACTTTGAGTTTACTCCTGAGTGCATCATATTTGACCTACTGGGAATACCACTTGTACATGGATGGCTTGTAGATCCATCAGATAAACAATCTTATCCACTCATATCAACATTATCCTACAACAAAGTGAGCCTTATTCACATTATTTCATTACTAATGTTGACAGATGATGGAGAAACTTGTGGAGTATTCTGTAGTTAAAGAGAAGAATATAAATAATGCAAATAACAATATAAATAACAATCAAAACGACGCGATCATGATGGACGGTAGTATATATATTATGATTGAATATACTATATATTTATAGAGTTTAGGGGAGATCATAGAAGGGTTCATTTCAAGATACAGCACGCAGCTAACATACCACGGTCTGTACGAGCTGCACAAGTTTTTGAACGATGGAAGACTGTGCGTCTTCTTCAGAGGAAATCACTTTGCGGTATTGATCAAACACAAGACAGAATTATTCACTTTAATCACGGATGCTGGTTTCAAAAATGAGCCGGTTGTATGGGAGCGCCTCGACGATGTGACTTTTAATATTATATTTTTATCTCAATTTTTTGGAAGAACATGAAGATAATAAAGATAGACCTTCTAATCGCACATTATATAAAATAAAATGCTGAGTGAGATCAGGTGGACAACGATGGTGATTTCTTCAGAGGCGATTTTACGCAGCTGAAGGAGACGAATTTACCCCCGATGGTTGCCTCAGCAATTGCTCAAGTATATTTTCTTTGTTTTCTAGGATTATCACACATGTATTCGAGCATGTCCACCTTGTCAACTATTAAATACAACAATCGATATTTATATTGATTTAGATTGGGAGCAGTGTTGCAACATTATTACCTTCTGGAGATACCAATATCTCTGATGAATACGCTCCCACTGCAAAAGAAATACAAGAGCAACTCATCATTGAAGAGAAGATAAAAAAAGATAGAATGAAGGAAGCAGAAGAGTAAGTCTAATCTTGTCATCATCTATATGTGTATAAATGTGTGTATATATAACCTATGTATATATATATGTGTGTGTCATAATAAAGAGAAGACAGGAAAGATAGAGAGTTCGCAATGAAGTTGATGAAAGAAGAGGAAGTACGGGCGAAGAACTCTCAACAAGGTTACAATCAAAAGGAACAGAAAAGAAAAGACAGTTGCACCTTGCAATAAACATGCAATGAATATAATGAGTATAAATAAATATACATTCAACATAAAGACCTGAAAATATAAAATTGTCAAATATAAAGATATTTTTAATCGTAACGAGGAAACACTTACGGTACGATGGATGGAAAAGTCGCAATGGTTCAGAGAAACATTTGTTCGTGAGAAGATGGAAGACCCCGACATCTCACCTCCAAAGCAGCCAGTGCTCATATATGAGCTTCCGTACCCTCGAACGAAGAGATTATCTTTCCACGTCATTATTCACACTGATCATTTACCCTCAAAGGTGACTCACATAATATGAACAGAAAGAAGAATAGATCTCTAATATAATCAGGAAATCCTCGCTCAAACTAGTGCATTTAGAGATGAGGTAGCTTCAGTCAAATGTAAAATTTATTGATGCCGAGAGGTGTTTCAAGCGTTAGAAGATGGATCTCCTGCTAATATCATCTCCACCTGCGAGAATTATTTTCCTTTTCTGTTTGGCTTGGTGTCTTCGATTCAGTACAATCAAAATCTCAGATTGAACACACCAATGAGTAGGCTATTTGTTTTATTTCGTCGCATGACGTATTATGACGTATTATGGGAATACTGAATACCCCAGCCTTCTCTTGGACATCGCCTTTCGTGGAGAAAGTGAAACCTTTTGTCAGTTATACCTACAATCACGAAGTGATCATGGTTGCTATGGTGAGTATAGATACACCTGTTCATTTTGCTTGTGATGCAAATTTGGTATAATTCTTATAATGTAAGGCATATGGAATAGCCCACTTGAACAGAGCAGCAGAGATATATCGTCACAGTAACACCAGTAACTTTGATGAAGAATCAAAAAAAGCAGTCTTGTACTTGAAGGCTGCGGCTGGAATTTTCCAAGTGAGAATGCTTATTTATTTATCTATGCTCCATGATCATATCATTTTCCTCTATATGAATAAATTAAAGTTGTTATATTGATGTATTATGCAGTATATACATGTAGATCAGCTCACTAAGTGGATCGATATTCCTGCTGAGAGACCACCAGAATTACACTTGAACGTTGTCAGAGCATTACAAGATTATGCCACGGCTAATGCGCAGAGCATCACCATGAAGAAAGGCCTTCTCACAGGTACTCCTCTTTCATATGTCATCCTTTCACTTTCTGACGCAGATTACAAAAGCGAAGTCCTGCAGCTCTGCTGCAATAGATACACTATCTATTGCATACACTATCTATTGCATACACTATGGCAGAGCCAGCAGTCTCAGTGAAGCACAACACCAGAAGGGTAAAAATACAAGAATCCAGGAAAATGCTTGAACAGTTTGTAGAGCACAACATAGCGCGTAAAACTGCAATCTCAGCATGATTTTATCCCAAGCACCATTCATTATTCAAATCTTATTCCCCAAAGAATACACATGGTCATCCTTGATTTATAAGCGCAGGTCTGTCGAAACCTCTCTTAGCTAAACTCGCAATGCAAAACTGGCAGCAGTACGAAAGATTTGTGGCGGCGTGCAGGGCCACGAAGAATTACAAGGAACTGATACCTGCATCGCTGAGGAAATATTTACCATGGCTTCTTGCCTTAAGCAAAGCGACGGCGATGAAATATATGGCCCAGAACGCATATGAGCAACAGTAAGTCACCCTTTTTATTTTAGACGTCAGTAGTCCAGTTCCTAGTCATTTTAGATTTAGGAATACTGATAGAAGTAGGAAATACGGAGCAGCGGCAAGTTATATGCTCGTAGCACAAGAAGCTCTGAGAAAAATAAGGAAGAAACCGATATCAAGCACTATTCAGAAGAAGTATGGACAGGAGATACAGGATTGCCTCTTAAACATAGATCATGTTCACAGAAGGATATGGGGAGAGAACGAGCACGTTTATTACCAGAAGATCATACCAGAAGAGCAGCTTGAGAAGATAGAAGCAAAGAGTGCAGTGGCTATATCCATGTGGATACCCCCACTCCCTTGCTATGATCGTATCATCTAATAAATCTTCTCTTTGATAATCAAAGATCAACGAACCCTTTATTCACTGCAAATATTTGGCGTGGAACTCGATGTGCTCTGGAATGAAAGTCGAGATGAAGAAGTAAGAATGGTCATAGCCATCCTGGTATCTCACTGTAGATGTCACCTTCTTGTTGCTCTCTGCGGCTTTCTCAAAGTGCTCAGTCAACAACTGTTTCTCTTTATAAAACTTGTCTTCTGTGCCCTGTTTGTCACTGAGTAAGAATGCATACGATATAATAGTATCATACTTGGTCAAGAAGAGTAGGTAATTGTGGTCCATCGTATGATTTTACCAGCTCAGTAGAATCGTAAGACTACAAGACGATCAGATACAACCTTCTTAAACACTGCCATTATGCACAAAAATATTGATATACCAAATACACTTAAAAAAACTCCTCGACATCCTTCAATACAATAATAATGGAAAACAGATAGACAGACCTTCCATGCTTCTTTGTCTTCACCAAGATAACCTTAACTCGATCAGAATTTAAAATTCCAAAAAATTATTCATGAGGATGTGAATTGTTGATGATACCTGAGAAAGCCTTTTCACCCCAAGGACATTCTATTGGGTTGGTAATGGGGGAGAAGGCCGAAGCTGATACGTATTTACCAGGGTTTTTCAAAGCTCCGGTCAAGGCACCATGCCCACCCATGCTGTGATACATTTTATTATTTTTGTTGCATATTATTTTAAATTAAATTTATTTTCCACTTGATCATTACCTGTGTCCCATAATGGCTTGTTTATCTGCAATGACGGGGAAATTCTTGGTAATGATCTCAAACAGCTCCTCATGAATGTAAGAGTACATTCTATAATTGTGGCTCCATTTGGGTGTGGTGGCATTCACATAGAAGCCGGCGCCTACACCAAAATCCCAGCTTTCACTCTCCCCTTCAACTCCAGCTCCTCCTAAAATAATCAAATCATGTTTTCGATTATTGATCTTTGGTCTCCGCGTGCTGCTGTAATAGATCTGCTAATGTACAAGAAAAGAGTGTGAGCTACTCACTGGGGCTGGTGTCAGGAGCCACAAGGATGAAGCCATGCTTGCTGGCCTCGCGTTGTGCGCCTGCCTTCTGAATAAAATTCTCATCAGTGCAAGTCAAACCAGAGAGAAACCATATGGCCTGATAATGTGAGTCTACAAATCATCAAAAAGATACTTACTGGAACTTTAGATTTCTCTGCCTGTGATGGAACGAAGACAGTAAAGTTCATCTCTGTTTTTGTTTCCTTGCTGAGGTGGGAGTATCTGAGATGTGTTTACAAACTTCTTCAACATAATCAAGAGGCAAACCTCGTCTGAGATCCTCCGAATACTTTCACTGTGGATAGAGTTCTGAGTCCTGACATGATTGTTGATGTTGAAGATGATCCGACGTCAGCGAAATCAAGCCATGCTCTTGTCTACAATCAACACCAACAGGCAATAAATTTACTCTTAGTTTTGCGAATGTCTTGATTTTACAAGTTTTAAAACTTAAAATGTGATAGATGAACACGAGGAGACAGTTTTTATACAACTTAAGAGCATCGCCACCAAAGATCTTGAAGTTGTTCATCCGATTGGCTCTGGAACGAAATTCGACTTCAACAAAGACAGCAGTTGCCGTCTTGAGGGATCTGCAGACGTGAAAAAATACTGAAATATTTCACCAATATGAAATAATACATCGAGAAAGACATCCAAATCGAAATGCCAGCCAACAACTAGTTGGGGAACACTACAGAAGAAGAAGCCCTTTATTTTGGTTGCGAGTTTGCCACAAGCAACCCAAGTGACTGCCACGGGCGGGTATTTTTATTCCGGAGAATTGATCTCGCGTTACAACGAGGATTTGTCGTGATTGCGGCATCACAATCACGACACAAAACCAAAGTCATGTCTCTTGGAAGAACCTTTACTCTTAACACTGGCGCCACTATCCCCGCTGTCGGTATATGATAATTTCATCCTGTAAATCTGATCAGAAACAAGGACTCGGCACCTGGCAATCAAAACCTCACGAAGTCGAACAAGCAGTGGAAGTTGCATTGAAGGTAGGATCGCTCATCTTCCTCACCAGCTCACATTTTCAGGCTGGCTACCGCCACATCGATGCTGCTTATGTCTATAAGAATGAAGCAGAAGTCGGAGCCGGTATCAAGGCTGCTGGTCTCCCAAGAGATCAGTTCTTTGTCACTTCAAAGTTGTGGTGCACTTTCCACCGCCCCGAGCACGTAGAGAAGTGAGTTTACAGAAGAGGATCACCATTGAGTGTCTGCAGGGGGCTCGATGAGTCTCTGGCTCTGCTCGGTTTGGATTACGTAGATCTCTTTTTGGTGCACTGGCCAGTGTCTCTGAACCCCAGAGAGAACCCCACTGCTAACTTGTTCCCTACTAAAGAGGACGGCTCCAGAGATTTGGACGTCGCCAATGTGACCTTACAACAGACCTGGGAGGGTAAGAACCACTTCATTTTTGGCTAGATCAGAGGATCGCACCTGGATGTGTTGAAAGAATCTTGTCCTGATGAAATCACCCTGCTCACTCCCCACAGCCATGGAGAAGCTCGTTGCCACAGGAAAGACCAAGGCCATTGGTGTCTCCAACTGGAATGTTAGACGCCTCAAGGAACTCCTTTCCTTCGCCAAGATCCCACCTGCAGTCAACCAAGTCGAGTTACACCCCTACCTCGCACAGGTAATATTCAAAACATTCTCATTTTGATTTGAAAATATGAGAGCCATTTTATGGTCCTTGTGGTTGAATAGCAAAGAGATGGCCTCTTACTCTGAAATAATATGGTTATGTACCAAAAAGTGACAAAAAATACCACACATCTCATGTTGTGAGTTTGCCATAAAATGGTGTGACAGAGCTCCATTAAATTGATGTGATCATCCACTTACAAGATACAGTGGGAACTCCAAGATTTCTGCAAGGAGAACAACATACTTCTCACCGCCTACTCGCCCCTTGGAAGCACAAACTCACCACTCACTTCTGACCCAGTCATCACCGAGATCGCACAGCGCAACGGCAAGTCTGTCGCACAGGTATTGATCTCCTGGGCCGTACAGAGAGGTAAATAATTTATATTCTCGGTTTTATTATTTTTATTAGTAGTCGTGCTTTGTCCGATAAATAAAAATCTCACAACACATTGTACAATGAAAGTCGAAAAGATATTGAAATAAAAAGGTACCGTTGTGATCCCCAAGTCCGTCACACCCGATAGAATCAAGAACAATTTCGAAGACTTTGTCCTCTCTGAGCAAGACTTTGCCGCGATCAACGAATTGTCCAAGAAGAAGCATCAGAGACTCATCAGCCCTAACTGGGGCATTGATGTCTTTGAGGAGTCCAACAAGGCTTAAGTCCAATAAACTTTGATTACTTGGAGTCTTTACTGTGCATGGAGATAATACTGTGCTTCGGCACCCGAATTTACGAGCAAAAATTTAAAGCAGAAAATCACCGATTTAACAATTTACAACAGTTTCGTGTCCCATCGAGATTGATAAAAAATGAAGCCAGCGGGTAGAGGACAACCGCCCCCAGGAGCAGCGGGAGGAGCACCGCCAACTTCACCTCTTCCCACCTTCTCAAGCTCTGTCATTAATCTTGCTAAAATACGAGATGACGCACGGAAGGCACTGATAGAAATGCTTGATTCAGTCAGAGGAAAGAAAGTCTTAGTGTTGGATCCCAAATTGAGTGGTCCTTTGGGACAGATCGTCGAGATTAACCTCTTAAAAGAACATGGTGTGGACAAGATTTATTACGTGACACCAGGCAGATTTGTTACTGAGGCGAAGACTATCGTGTACCTGATACGACCAAGGTGTTTAATCTCATGAATTTTGTACACATCAATTCCATTCTAAATCTTTAAGAGTGGATCTGGCCAATAGAATCGCAGAAAACATTGAGAATCACAAGAACGAAGGTCTTATGAAGGAGTACCACGTATTCTTTGTTCCCAGAAGAACTATGATCTGTGTCACACTCTTAGAAGAACACGGCGTAGATAATGGTGTGTAGCATGATGATCAACATTCACTTGTTCTGTATGCCTGTAATATCAAGTTCATAATTGCACAGCCACTCTCCCATTGACAGCGGGTTTGAAAATTAAATTAATCACGCGACAAAAAAATCGAGATTTATCTGATTGGTACATATACAAAGGTGTTCTTATAATCTCTGATTGATAATGTAGCCATCAATATTGGCGAGTATCCTCTTGATCTCATCCCATACGACGATGATCTCCTCTCTCTTGAGCTAGAATTAAGTTATAAAGAGTCCTTTTTAGAAGGAGACAGAAGTTCTCTGTATTACGTGGCAAGAAGTATCATGAAGATGCAGGTGAGGCCATTCTCAGAATTGAATTCTCCAAATACGAATCTGCCATAAACAGATTCTTTTGATATTTTGTGCCGTGTTAAAATATTACTGGTTGTTGGATTGTCTTTTATTTGAATATCTTTATCTATTTCCAAGTGTTTAGTAGTTTGACATCAGGCACGTTGTATTTGCAACAAAATATTCAATAAAAGTGAATATTCACAGGCTAATTTTGGAATCATTCCAAAGATACTATGGAAAGGCAGCGCAGCCAAGATGGTCTCCGACATGCTGCAGAGGATGCGTAAAGAGTTCGAGCACGAGCTCACCAACAACGCGCCAGAGATCGACCAGATCTTTCTGATAGACAGAGAAGTGGACCTCTTTACACCCCTCTTGACCCAGTTGACGTACGAAGGCCTGATAGATGAGATCTTTGGTGTCAATAACTCCTTCGTGGAGATAGATCCGATCATTCTGGGAACCGTTGTGGCGAAGAAGGAAGGTGCACCACCACAAGTGAGTTTAGTACAACTGTATTGGCATCATCATCACATCACACATTATTAAATCTTGTCAGGACACTTCTAAGAAGACAAAAGTACCTCTTAACTCTAGTGACAGAGTCTTCACCACACTCAGAGACTTGAATTTTAGTTCAGTAGGGCCATTGCTCAACAAAAAAGTGAAGGAAATCGACGAATACTACAAGGTCAGTTCACACAATCATTATGATTTTATTCACATACAAAGAGAAGATCAACTCGATCGTGTGAAAACATATTTTACTGCTCCATCGATGATTTCGGATTTGATGTTTCTGAGCAAAAAGACAATCAATATTTCTTTCACAAAGAATAAAACAGCCATTCTGAAGATTTTACAGCAAAGGCACAACAACCTTACTCCCCCACAACTTCGTGATTATCTCAAAAAATTTGCAGCAACACAACAGGAGCACGTATCAAGCACAACCCGTGAGTCTCATCATTTTCTCGTATAAGTTATGTTTATTGATGATTTCTGACAAACACAAAATACTTTGACTTAATGAGCATTTTCCTGTGGCAGAGCCACAGTTTCACTTTGGCAAAAACAAACCCTTTAGTACAAAACTAACTTGATTTTTAGACACAGCCATCGCATTATATATCCAAAAAATGACCAGAGATGCTGATTTCTTGTCGCGTTTGGAGGCAGAGGTGGACCTCATCAGTCAGGGTTCCAGCATCGATGACTACATAGAAGAATGCATAAACAAGCAGGAGCCACTTGTCAAAGTCTTGAGGCTCTTGTGCTTGTCATCACTGGTCAACAACGGATTAAAACAGAAGCAATTAGATTTTTACAAGAGGGAAATCGTGCAGGTTTGTTTTTCAACTGAATTGTGTCAAAACATGATTTATTTTGTGGTGAAAATGACCAAGAACATGCGGCCGTGAATTGCCAAAATAGAAGATGCTACAAAAACAAACACACTTTGCTACAATTCTAATCCATCAAAAGGTTCTTTTCAATCACTTTGATGACTTGCGGCAGAGCCGCAACAAAATAATTCACTTCGCTACGAAGACCACAAAGATGTACCACAAATTCGTCTTTATTGTCAGATACGCAACACAGACGAGCAATATATCTCATAAAGACAAGAAGAATTTTCAATTAAGAAGTTAAACTTCTGCAGAGCTACGGTTACGAACACCTCTTGACTTTGGAGAATCTCGATAAGCTCGGTCTTCTAAAAAAACAAGAAAGCAAGTCTGTCTTTGCCACAGTCAGAAAGAACATGAACGTCTACAACGAGGATTTCAATGAGCAGAACCCTACAGACATCAACTTTGCCTATTCTGGTTACGCGCCTCTGTCTATACGCGTGATCCAGTCATCGTTCAAGCCATCTTGGGAGATGAAAGACGATCTGCTGGGTGAGTGTTTTGGATTGACCGCACCAAAGATCAGAAGAAAAAGGCGGCGACAAATTTTTGTTTGTCCAAGCCATAAATATTCCGGATTTTTACAATCCACAATTCACGGTTGCATACCGCGAATTTTTTTGTTAATGAACTGCATTCTTTGGGAGCGTAAAAATTGACCAAATACAAATAAGCTGGGGATCGCCGTGAAGAGAAAAGAAATATAGATATATTCGCAGATTCACAAAACACAAACGCTCAAAATTTGCAGGTGCTCAAGATAAAGTGATACAGCAGATCCCGCAAGGAGTGCAGGATAAAGTGACCACTCCCAACAGAAACAAAGTAACTCTGGTTTATTTTATTGGTGGCGTCACATTTGCCGAGATCTCTCTTCTGAGATGGCTGAGTAAGCAAGAGGGTGAGTTTTCTTGGATAATACGATGAAAAACTATGTTTCAATGATGAGTACTAAATTGCAACTTCTGCCGCAAATAAACAAAATTATGCACAGTTTACCAGAAAAAGCACTTGATATTTGACGATGGACGATTTGTAAATAATTCAGGAGGGATATATGGAGATTTCATTATTGCTACCACCAAGTTTATCAATGGAAACAGCTTCTTGTCTTCACTCATGGAAAACATAAATCCACCCCCTCCTCCAGCACCAAAAAATAAAAAGAAATGATCTGTTGAACTTGCATCTTCTAAACATTATTTCTTGCTGTAATAAGGTCTTGCTGTAATCTCACTCTGACAGTCCTGCCTTTTTATTCTGTGGTTCTAGTCTTTGCTGATTGGTCTACTCTACTCTCCTGTGATAACATCTCCACAATCTCTATGTGTCCATTCTCTGATGCCATTTTTATTGCATAATTGTCATCATCTGATGGATCTACTCTGCTATCCTGTAATAATATCCTCACTATCTCTGTATGCCCTTTCTTTGATGCTCTTCCTATTGCATAATTCTCATTGTCTGATGGATTCACTCTGCAATCCTGCAATAATATCTTCACTATCTCTGTATATCCTGCCTTTGATGCCATTCTTATTGCATAATTGTCATCATCTGATGGGTCTGCTCTGGCATCCTGTAATAACATCTTCACTATCTCTGTGCGTCCATTCTCTGATGCTGTTTTTATTGCACTATTGCTTCCATCTGATGGGTCTACTCTGCTATCCTGCAGTAACATCCTCACTATCTCTGTATATCCTTTCTTTGATGCTGCTCTTATTGCATGGTTGTGATCATCTGATGGATCTACTCTGCTGTCCTGTAATAACATCCTCACTATCTCTGTGTGTCCATTCTGTGATGCTATTCCTATTGCATGATTATGATCATCTGATGGATCTACTCTGCTATCCTGCAGTAACATCCTCACTATCTCAGTACATCCATCCTCTGATGCTGTTTTGATTGCATAATTGTTGTCATATCCAGGATCCATGTTATATTGTAACAGCAAATGAACAAACTCCACATGCATTATTTTATAATGCTCAGGTCTCAAAAACAACCTATCCACTGCCTTCTTCAGCAACACAGCCACTTATCATACATACCTATCTCTTTCCACTTGTTACACACTCTTCTCATCTTCACATACATCTGTGCCTCCTTCTTCAGCCCCAACTCTTCTCTATTCTCTTTGTCTATATGTATGACTATCTTCAGTATTTCTACTGTGATATCATGACTATTCAGGGTGCCATTGTCACTGCCTATGCTACTTGTTTTCTTTTTTTGTTGTTCTGTCTCTCCATCATCAAAATATTGTTTTCTTTTTGTCCTGAATCATGTTCATTATACTATACATCTTTATAATTAACATTCTATGATTTGGATTTATAAGATTGATAAGTCTTTACCGTTCTTTTGCAACAGCTTTTTCAGCGCTTGTGATAATCATGTCCGCTGCTTGATCATCTTGATGTTCTTGGGATTTTTCAGGGCTGCAGATTATCTGAATAATTCAATAGATTACAGAGCAAAAGTGAAATTGCCACCTGTGCAGCAACAGGAAAGTCAGTAACTTCTTGTGATCTTCCATCAACTTTTTTTCCTCTTGTATATGACTGCAGAATTCAGACATATCAGCTCTGAACATCGGATCCTTTTACCATCTTGTGAGGTCTGCCCGGCGATCTTCTGATGAAACTGACAGCAGTTCTCCATACAAGTTGTAGATATACCATTTTGAAAATGATCCATCTGCGCAATATTTGTAAGCTTCGAGACCTGCCTGTTAGAACCTCTGAGATAGCGACTCTAAGTTTTTGAAAACCCTGAGTGCATCATCATTATCACAGTGTTCAAGTCAGTTTCCTTTTTTTTTATTTGACATCCCATTTCTATCTTTTTGACCCTTCCGCAGTTGACCTCAGACCTGAACTGCAAATTCATCCTTGCATACCCTTTCATTTCCTTCTGTGCTATCATCAGTCAATTTGTCAATGCATTAGCAATCACCTTCATGTCTTTCCAAAACTGCTTCAATCACTTGGTCAGTGCCGGTTACCTCCACCAAAAAGAACGACATCTCCTGGTTACAACATGACCTGTGTTCTCATTCTGACATAATTTGTCTTTGAGAAATGGTGAGTACGCTCTGCCCAGCAGATAAACCCAACACTTGTCCTGCGAAGCCGTTCGCGCTTGCTCTCCTTTTGTCGGGAGAGTAGAATCGTTCAACTCCTCGTTAAGAGCTGCATTTTCAGCTTGTGACAGTCATCACCTCGAGGCTGGTGTGGAAAGTCAAGACGGACGTCTCGGAGTAGTTGGTGATCTTTGTGAGTGCACAACGACATCAAAGGGTCCGTAGACAGATGGACAGACGGCACAATCATTAAAGTACAGCCTCCTACGGTGCTGTAATCAGAAGAATATTTTCGGCAACATTTATTGAACTTCAAGCGTGCTCGATGGCTCTCTTTACCTCCCAATGCTTGGGAAGGTGCTTTGGCGCCATTCCTTGTACAAAATGGTTCCTCCAGCTCTCCACAAACTCTTGGAGTTTGTCTCTATCTTCACTGATCATGCTCACGACGACCTGTTCGTGTCCCAGGTGTTCGGGGTTCTCTTGGGGTTGCTTAGACACGATCTGTTATGCTTCAGATCTGGAATATTCCCAAAAGTATATCTATGGCTTTGCTTCAAAACTAATCCTCAGCTGCAGATCAAAATGATATAGAAAGAACACGCTCTCACAACGTGATTTTACATCTGGCTTTGCCAAAAGAACACAAAATGCATCTTTGGGTTTTCTTTACATCTCGATTCAGCCAACACAAAATGTCTGATACAAAAACCATCATAACGCACCTCTTGATAGTCTTCTAATGTGAGTTGATCAACTTCCTTCTTCAAATAATTTGCAATGAACCTCTGTACAATGTCACTTTTCTGTCGGAATATTGTGTTGCATAACTTGAGGTTTTTTACAATCGCACAGTTCGCGGTTACGACCGCGAGTTTACGTTAGTAACCCGCAACCCATATAAATGTTGGTATTTCTTGTTACTTCAAAAATAATCATACAAAAAGTAAAAAATATGCTTCAAGGACTCCATCACTCAAATGCTCACCTTGTATTCATTTGATCTATCAACGGGTACTTTCCCGTTACAAACAAACACTTTGGCGTATTTCTTGGCACGAAATAATTCTTCAGAGATGATGTACTTCGGTCCGACACCCTCTAAAGGCACCTTTGTCTCTTTTGCGATTTTATTTCGCATCAAATTGTCTCTCGCAGAGGTTTTCTGGAGCGTGGTGAGGAGTGGTTTTTGATGAGAAAAGCTGCACAAGAGTCTGTCGGCTGCTTGTATAGGGTTTTTTTGTGGTTTGCGGCGCTCAGTGGTAAAATGCTGTTGATGCGACAAAGCCGCATGCGAATATATCACTCCTCACATGTGCACAAGAGCACAGATTTTTCAAGATTGTGTTAATTCACGAAAGTATTTAAGCTGCAAATAGAAAATAAAATTGAATTACCTGCATGCAATTTTGACATACAAGTACGATATCATGTGATGATCTGGACTTAAATTTCACATCAAAGTATTTTCTGTAGCTGTGTGGCACAATAGAATGTCTCAATAACTTGTCGCCCACACCACAGACGACACAACTATAAATATATCAGTGGTGAATCATGTGCCACTTTCGACTGTCAGAATTCTGTTGTGTCAAGGCGCATGAATACAAAGTCGCATACCACCAAAGATTTGCACAGAAATTTTCCTGAATGTAATCGCAGAGTATTTGAATTCAAAAATATCAATTGAAAAGATAATCACATGTTTTGTTTCTCTCCGAGGTAGTATTTGTCACCAGCATGACCTTTCCCGTGTGGTTCAAATCTCAATTGTATTGTTGGTGGATCTTCACTGACCAGATCTATGCATTGTTCATTTTATTAAAGAGGTGTCAAAACGTACTTTTATTCATTATAAAAATCCAAATTAAATTCCGATCATTTTTGTGTTGGTGCGTGAATTTTATCTTTATATATCTTGTGCGTGTTTCTAGTCGTTTGCGGCTTTACCGCAAACATAAACGACTTGACAACTGCAGTACTGATGTTTATTTAATATTTTTGTTCGAAAACATGATATTTAATACCTGCAATTCCCTTTTGTATATACCAATTTAATTTTTTGACGCCACAAGTGCACAATAATTCTCCAGTAGGTGAGAGCATTTTACAATTCTCGTACAATGCTCCTTTCCTGGTGGGACGCTAAAAATAATAAATTAAATAATTATGAAATAAATTCGACGAAAATTCGAAAAATCAAACTGGTTTTGCTTTGTCTGTTCAAATGAAGTAAATCCGCAGAGATCGATCTCTCAGATGCGAAGAATCACCTCCTTGTGGCTCTTCTTTGAAATCGAATTCTCGTCCTTGGCTTCCTTTTTCGTGGAAATCTTCTTCAATGGTTTCATGTCGAAGAACCCAGAACAAAACGCGATCAGCTGATCATGTGAGAAGAGTGAAATAAATATCGTTTGGCCGATGGTCTTTTGCGCATATTCGTCATGCGGATAAATCAAACAGACGAACATCACGGTACCAGAATAACACTTCATAATTATGTCAAAGTGTATTTCAATGCCACAAACCACCAAAAAAGCACACTTTGACAATAAATACCTCGTCAATAGGCCCCTCCTTGGACCTCCCGGATTTACGATACAAGGAAGCGAATATCTCTTGTGCCACCCACGCATCTGTGGCGGCATAATCGATCTGTTTCGATCAGCGCCATAATTAGAGTCTGGTCTTTCTTTAAATATCTTTTGGCGCTGTGGCAAGGTTTTATTTTCAGAAGAATTAAAATTCAATCGAAATTTCCAATAAAAATCGTTCGACAATAAAATGTCGAAACTTTTATCAATACAATTGAGAAATAAATTACTCGAAATGATATGAAATCACAAGTAATACCTGCTGTGCAGTCAAATTTTTCGTATTCCAGTCAGAGCACCTTGATGATTTTTTGTCTAAAGACAATCCCAGCACGCTGCTGGACAAGTAAGCAAGAGAAGAGCCCCCTTCTGTCTCGTGGTATTGTGTTGCGACAAGAGAAAGTTCAATCAGACCAGAAGTACAAGTCCCGTATTCTGTGAATAATATTCTGGCATCTTGTATCACGCCCACACCTACTTTTAAGATCCTGCGGGTGTCAACTATTTGGTATCAAATGATTTTTTTTGATTTTTTGATGATTGATTGTGAATGTGAGTTCTCTGAATGAAAACGTAAAGTATTGGAGTTGTGTCAAAGTGTTTTTATTCTGCGGCACAACCGCGGATTCAAGTGGTGTTTTGTACTCGCTTTTGGTGGTTTGCAGCTTCGCCATATTATGAATACATCTAAATATGATAATTGTTGGAGATTTTTCAGTTTGTTACGAGGAGTAACACAGAAAAATAAAATAAAATGCACCTCGGGTCCTCCAATAATTGATTTAAGGAAGGGGGAATCATTCCATCTCTAAACTGGCAGAGGTGCAATAGGAGGCATTTGCTGTCATTCGACAGCTGAATTGTTTAAAATTTGAAAGAATAAAAAATATTGGCAAATGATTCTGCGATGGGAGTCAGTGTGAGATAACCCACTTGTAAGAGACCAGGGGGCGATTTAGATAGTCTGGTGTGTGGTGTCCACTCTAAATCGAGTCCAATGACCGGAAAACTGTAATTTTTAATGATGATGATGTGTGAAGGTGACCCACTTGCTGTTCTTTAATTCTTTCAGAAGTAAAGATACTTGTTCTTCTGCTTCCTCGAGGTTCTGTACGAGTTGTACCTGGTCTTGTGAGATTTTCAGTGCATATCGTAAGATGACCTGCAGAGATCTAGGGAGAACTGTAAAACGTTAGGAGAATAGTATGACTTTTATTCAGTAAATACCTGATGGAAATGTCAAGTCTCTTCTCCTCTTGAGGTACAACCATACTGCCGCTAGAACTGGAATAGATACGATTAATATCGGCTTCCAATTTAACCGCTCGGCACCCTTTGCAGCCACTTGCATTTTCCTGATATCTAACATCTGATGTGTGGTTTACGTATTATTTCAGAAAACTCGTGGCACGAATCACTTTTCGATCATCTCGCAACACTCAACCGCACATTCTTATAGATCATGTCTCACAAAACACCTTACGCTCTCGGAGCTCTGACTGCCTCTGCTTCTCTCTACGCTTTTCTGAGGACTAGCTCCAAGGCCTCTCTCGCCGGAGGAGGTCTCATCGCTGTTGGATTCCTCGCTGCAGGGTAATCCCTCCAGATTTGATTCATGGGTTTATAATTCATGACAGAAACTTGATCCAAGCCCACGAGTACTCAAGAGGACACCAGATCGCTCTTGCTTCTAGTATTGGACTTACTGGCGCCATGGTGGGTTTTCCACAAATGAAAATCACTTTTGTCTGATGATCACAGACACCTTCCGTGATGAAATCAGGACTTAAATCAGTACGTGGATTAATGTGGACAGCCGGACTCTTCTCTACTGCCTTAGAAGGTTACACTGTCAGAGAACTGATCAAGGCCGATTAAACCAAATAAATCATGTACCACAAATCTCTATCGATGATGGACATGCATGGGGAATAATATGTCTTTGAAGTGTGTCATTACCTCGAACTTCTTCCTTGAGACTTAAGCATGGATGGAATGACCTTCAACATTTTTTTGTTTCATGTAAGTGGAGTTTTGTGTTTATTTCCAGCTTTTATTTCGAAAAATGAGAATTATTGATCAATAATTATATATAAAAGCAAATATGTTGAATTCACTTTGAAAAGAATTATAAACCAATTCTTTGTGTTTGAATTTATATCTGGTTTGCTTTAACATGGCAATTAAGCATCCAGTCCAGGGCATCTGTATCAAAGTCAAATCCAGAAAGTATGCCTAGAGTTACCTCTCGCTGGGCATGCGAATAATCTGTCCATTCTGCACGACCCAAATGATGTCGAATCTGATTACATTCAGTTTTATTCAATTCAAGCACAAATTCCAAACCTGTCTTTGGGGTAGAGAGGAGCACCTGGAACACCAAGTACTTGGGCGATGTCAGTCAGACGTTTGTGTTCCTGAATATCATCAATTCGTTCATTCCAGAATGAGGAGAATCACCCAGCTGATCAGGATGGCCTTTTTGTTAGAGGAGAAATATTGCTTGATTTTTTGGTTGACGCATTCCGCACTGTCCCTATCGCAGGAGACATCCACCTGAATGTTCAGAGAAACTCTTTTTGTCCAAAGAATGAGATGATGAAAAGTCTCTCACTTTCAAACCGAGATCTCCGGCAAGAGGAGCTACCGTATCATAAGGTCTCTTTCTGCTTCCACTGGGCTTGTACTGTTGGGCGAAGATGGCACCAATGTCAAAGCTGGAGGAGTTTCCAAACACCTGACACTGATCAGCTGTTGTATGAAATGGTACATGTACCTTTCTCAGACACTGAGCTCTCTGAAGTCCTCTTGGGTTCAGTCCGTTCCCACCGTCTGCAGGTTTCTCTCCATGTCTGATCAGATACACGATCCCAGTTCCATTTGTAATCAGTTCCTGGGGAATGAGGCTGGCCTCGGTGGCAACAAAGAGTAGGAAGAGGGCAAGTATGACTGATTTCATCTCGGACACCTCTGTTCCGAGATCTTGAGCTGAGAAAATGAGACTGGTCGAATCGAAGTTGACCATCGCGGCGATGTCTCCAAACCGGATAACCTCTCAACCCTTTAACATTTCCGTGCTTGTGATGAACCAGAAGAAATGTGATCATCAGGTTCTTGTGATCTCCTTTTTACCAACAAGCGTAAGCAAGGCTTTCAAATCAAAGGAAGTCTTTATTGTTTTGGTGGCCAAAGAGCGGCCAGAGCACCGTGTGATCCTTTCTCATACCATGGCATCACTGCAGACAGTAAGAATTTCGGCTCCTCCTTCCATTTTTTGGTCAGCTTCTGTTTGTTGTCCATTTTCGCCTTCTGCAGTGCGTTGATTAAGACATTGGCCTTTGTGCCTCTGCCACCTGAAAGAAATAAGAAATGAGATGATGTAAGCTGTGTATATATTTTTCGTGGTTTGCCAACAGATGGAATACAATCTAAACAGTCCAGTAGAATGCATCAATATATTTTGCAGCTTTGGTACAATCATATGTGAAGATCTTTCAACCTCTGTTGTGCTTTCAAGACAACAACGTACCTGTGACACGTGTAATTTCTGCGGTATTTCCGTTGATTTTTGGCCTGAGTGCTGCGAGAGCCGTGAAGATGTCACCCTCTAATAGCAACCTCGCCATCATTCTGTACTTCTCTTCTGCCTCTGGATAAGCAATCTATTTTTATTAGTTCAGTATCTTTAAGTGAAGAGGATCACTGTACGCAGTGATTTTCGCGACGATTAACGCAATATTTTGTGAAGGAGGACTATGTTATTGTCCCAAAGTGTTCTCATGCTTGTGGCTGCAAGCAAACCAAAAATATTTCACGAGAACACCATTTGAATGTTGAAAAAGATGTTTTTTTGAGGCTTCAATCACCAAAAGCGTGCAAAACAAAATACACTTTGACAAAACACCAACACAAAAGTAAAATAAATTCTGATAGACAAACCTGCTGCGGGGGCAAAGGCCACGAAAAAGGGCCATAGTTCACGTTAACATAACACATGATTCTGTCCACGTCCTTGTCATATTTAGGTGGTGGCATCTCCAAGGGGCTCGAAAAGGTGCACATCGAGTGGCCCAAAGAGGGGAGCCAAGAGGGGTGTATCACGGTGAGGCCTTTCATGTATGGACGCTTCGTGATGATGATGTTTCTGAAACAAACATAAAGAGGTGCTTGTCTCGCAATATACGAACTGTGTTGATCAGTTGTGAATTGTCTATATTGTGGCGAAATCATCGTTGTATTCCCACACTACTTACGTCGGATGAATATAAATCTTCTGCTGTTCTTCGGGATCTGCTCCTGGGAATAAGTCTCCACTGTGGAATGGGATGGTGTAGAAGGTCTCTCGGCCCTCTTTCTGTAGTCTCGCCACTTGATCGATGAAGCCTGATGTGATGACCTGTCTGATGACGAGCTCCTGGTCTGCTGAGGGAACGCTCGTCATACGTAAATCGACATCGTCTACAATGCTCCCGACGATGTGGTTGAGTTGTGCGCGAAGAGATTGGATTTCGAGCATGGATTTATAGTGGAGGAAATGCTTCTCGCAGAATCTATTAACTCTTCAGTTTGTGAAATTTTCTCATGAAAAGATATTCTACATAAAAAAATAAAACAATTTCAAAAGAAATTCAAGATTATTTTTTTACGGAACAAAATAATTTGCAACAACTACAATAAAATAATAAACAATAGAAAAAACAGACTTTTCTGTCGAGCCCGCGTACTCAAAAGCACCAATTGCTTTCAGCACAGACAACAGATCTGACGTCTTGCTGTTGAACTGGTTATTCGCAGCATTATTACGTTGTGAATGTTTGCTTCTCTTCTCCGAATTATCGTCTTTCTTCTTGACTTCCACTCTGTCCATCTACAACTGTTATTATTTGAATTAATTTTTTATTATTTTTTCGCATCTTTTTATTAAAAAACACAATTATTTTTTTTATTTAAAAAACACACAATTATTTTTATTTGATTTAAAAATAAAAATTCACCTTTTCAATTTGCATCTCTTGATCGGACTCTTCGTCATCATGTTTTTTTTCAGGTTTTTGGTCGACATTGTTGAGATCGTCCTCTTCTTTGGTATCTTTTAATATCGGGTCTCGCACGCTGAGCGCGGCAACTACCGCGATGACGTACGGTAAGCAATCGTCCTGCTTTCCTAATGTCAACCTGTCATATATGTCAGATATCATGGATACGTCGCTTGTCATTTTGACAGAAAATCAAGTGTAATGCAAGCGTCACGTTAAATTACCATGTAACTAGGGTGTAGCACGAAAAGCAAGTCCTTTGAGAAAAATATTAACAAGAGTTTTGTCAGGTATTTTAATCCTGTTGATTTATTCACAAAACATCACGAAAAACACCAGAAAATCGCATCTCTGCGGCAAAGCCGCAGAACAAAAACACATATCTACTTACATCTTGGCATATCTAGGGGCAACTGGGAAGGCGGACAGAGTCTGTCCCAACTTGGTGATTTTCTTAGTCTCTTTGTCAAGAGCTCCGAGGTGTATCAACAAGTCTTCTGCTGTCTTGAGGCTCTTCGGGTCTGGACTGGATGGGAAGGGGAATTTGACGACCTGTCAGCTGTCAAAATTGACGGCTTGTCATTGATATGACATGTGTCAATTTTGATTTGTAATTCTGCCACTTTTTTGATTGAATTGCAATGGAGAAAATATGTGAGTTGTAGAGCACTATACACTTTCAATAATACTCACATCATCTATCCCCATAGACTTCATCTGAAGCACAATACCTATGATATCATAAGTCTCCATCACATCTTTAAAAGACATGACGTCACAAAGCTCATTTGGCGCCACAAAATAAAATCTAAAAATACCTTCTATTGGAATATTCAAAATCTCTGGAAGGGCAAAAAGTTGAAACTGGTCGTTGTAGACGGCCGAAGAATATAATCTGTAGCAGTGTCCGGGGGCAGTTCTTCCAGCTCTACCAGATCTCTGAGCGGCAGAGGCTTTAGAGGTCCAAGTGATGCGGAATTGGGAGATGGAGGAAGTCTTGTCGTAGTGTAGCTGGGAGTATTGGTATTATATTACACAATTTTTTGAGTCTTTGCAGAAACGTGCATAAAGACTTGACGCGATTTTGTCGCGAAAGCGGGTTATTACCGTGTCATTTACGGTAAGCCGTACTAACTACTTTTCTGAACCATTTTTGTGAAATTCAAGTTGAAAAGAACCTCACCTCTTTCACTTTGCCTGTGTCGACGACATATTTAATTCCCGGAATAGTCAGCGAGGTTTCCGCGACATTTGTGGCCACTACAACGAGCCTGCTTCCTTCCGGTGGTGGTTGGAACACTTTCATCTGCCTTGCGCTTGACAATATGGAATATAGAGGTAAAACATAAAGTGGTCCGTGTGCTGTCTCTGGCCCGTCATCTTCTTCGCCTTCATCTGATTTTATTTAATTTAAAATAATTTCAAAAATTCTTGGAATTTGAAATTTCAATAAAAATCTAATCAAAAAGACACCTTCAGATAGATCTCCATCAGTGGGCTCGTCCATATTCATCGAAATTTCCTCCGTATTTCCCTCCCTATCTAACGCGTCCAGCTGCTCTGCCGCTGCTTCGTCCTCTTTTAACTTGTCAACTCCTTCCATTTTTTCCAGGAAAATCTCCTTTTCCTGGAAATCTTTGAGCATCGAAAGAGTGTTTTCGTCAAGTTGGAAACGCTGGATTTTTGTAGGATGCAGCTGCATCGTATAGAATGTATTTGTATGAACAAGCATCACCCTAAAACACCAAAGGTAATAAGTCTTTGCGGCAAAGCTGCAAAGCAAAACACTTTGGAAGATAAAAATCGCACTTGGATGACGTCTTTTGGAGCCTCTTCTACTTCCGGATTTTCTTCAGGTTTTTTCTCTTCATTTTGGACGGGGAATTTATTACTCAACTTGCGGCATAAGACCTGTCTTTGGGTGAATATTAAAATAGTCTAGTTGTATTTTTGTTGTATTGATTTTATTCATTGAAAATTCTTTTACAATTTGGAAATTTCCTGGAAATTTCCATCATAATTTTGATGAAGAAAAATATATTTAATTTAAAAAGGATAATAAATGTGCACCTCGATCTCTTGCTGTCCTGTGAGAAAAACCAAAACACCACCTGGTGGTAGTCTCCTGTGGATCTTGCATACTTTATTATATGCCTCACCAACCCAATCTTTTGGTGTCTTTTTATTGAAATGAACTTTGACCTTCGCGATGATCAGAAACCAATTTTGTGGAGATAAAAACTTTGTTGCCGTATAATTCTGTGAAAGACGGAAATTTCATGGAAAACTCACGGGGAACTGCCTGGCGTCGACGTTTATGACGGGAGGTGGTGTCGGAAATAACTTGTGATTAGAAGTGAAGTCTTCGACTCTCAAAGTCGCAGACATGATGATCAACTTCAACGGGTACATCTACAACGGTAAGAAACGGTCACGTGATGGCTGTCAGAGGTCACGTGATCACCTTTTTGGAGGGGTCTTTGGCTAATTTCGCGCGAAGTGGAACTATTCTTGATAGCAACCCAATCAACACATCTACAACCGTCAAAAAATTTATTTCTTCACTTTTTTTAATTTGAAATTCTATTTTTATTTTCATGAAAAGTTGTAAATATTTCAAGTTGAAAAATACTGATAGATTTGATCTGATCACGTGATCTTACCGGTGTTTAAACTCCGCTCGTGAGCTTCGTCTACAATGATGACGGAGTATTTGCTCAGCATAAAGTCCGATTGGATTTCCTTCAGCAGAATACCATCCGTCATAAACTTCAGCTGGGTCTTGGGTCCCACTGATGACGTGTCATATCTGATCTAAAAATAGAATTAGCACGTCATTTTCACATTCATCGCAAGCCACAAAGGCCAAAATAACATCACAATACAAATTTTAAACTTGTAAATATTTCTTTGAAAAGAAAAAATTATTCTACCTGGTACCCGACGGGCTTGTTGTGTCCATAGCCAATATTTAATTCGACAGAAACACGTTCTGCCATACTCATGGCTGCCACTCTCCTTGGCTCGGTCACTCCGATCATGCCGGGGTGTTCTATAAATAGTCAAGTGACGTCATAGGGTGGAATAATGTCATGACGTGATGTCATGAGCAACTTACCACTGTCAGGGTGGGAATAACCCGCCTCATAAAGGAATTGTGGAACCTTTTTCTGTCAAAAAAAATCGAAATTATATTGAAATCCACCTTGTTATTTTTATGCACTTTTCAAAAAAAATATAATCGTGACTCGATAATTAAAAAAATCACCTGTGTGGTTTTCCCTGATCCGGTTTCACCACAAATGATTACGGTGTCGTTGTATTTTATTGTCTCCATGATCTTCTGTTCCTCCATCACCACGGGTAATTTGCTCCTCACGGCATCGATCTCGGGTGTTCTGTTCACTGTCACGAAGAAGGCCTGATCGTGTCAGTGTGTGGAATTTTCTTGATTTTTTCAAAGTGTAGTTTGAGACTTGGTGGGGACACCGCAAATGAATAATCACTAAAATGCCAAAATATTCATTTTTTTTACAACGACGAATTAATATTTCGAGTGTCTCTATACGCGTTGTAGATGACATAAAAGATCCGCTGACATCGTAATTACACCACAAAATCACTCGTCACCTTTGTCTGTGGTTTTTCTACTTCCATTTTTTCGACTGGCTCTTGTTTGATCTCCGCATGCTCTGCTTTTTCTTCGATTTTTCCAGACTTTTCCCCCGCTTTTTCTGTCGAAATTCTCTCCGAAATTTCTTCTGGAATTTTCTCGGGAACTTTCTTTCCCTTTTTCTCGATTTTTTCGGATTTTTTCTGAGACTTTGGTTCTTCTTGCATCTGTTCTGTCTCGTTGTTTTCCTCACTTTTCCCGGAATTTTCAGCCGCTTTTCCCTGAATTTTCTTGGAATTTTCTTCTTCCTCCTTCTGTTTTTTTCTGGCGGCTTCTTCTGCTTCGATTTCCCGCCATTTTTTGTCGACTTTTCCTTTTTTCGTCTCTTTTTCCACGATTTTTTTCGGAATTTTCTCGGGTACGGCGACTTCCTCCAACCCTTCGAAGGGGTTGCCTTCTGTCTGCAGGGGGACCTCGGTGTAGAGGGGCTTCTTTAATTGGACCAGAGATATTCCCGCCTTCTCTTCCAGTAGAGCCCTCTTGAGCTTTTGCTTGGTCGTTTCTTTCTGGAAAAATTCAGGTCGTGATGTTGATGAAAAATAAATCAAGTTTTAATGATTATTTTTGGTTTTTTTCTGGCGCCAAAAGATTTTATTTTCCAAGATTTTGGTGATTTGTGACAACGCATCCACAAGCATAAGCTCAATATATACTTGGCTCCATCTTAGAGGATGCTCAAACTCTCCTCTACACAAAAAAAACAAAATATTGTGAATAGTTACCTTTCCTAAAGTGCTACTGGAATGTAACAGTGTCATTTGTTGCTCTGTCAGCGCGTTGTTGCTGAAAATGTGAGACAAGAGTGAGATTAAATTATATCTGTCTGACAACTTTTTAATGATTGTTTGCGGCTCTGCCGCAGCATCTTCTTATGGAGAATGATGCGTCGTTCTGGTACTCTATGTTGTGATTCGACTGAAAAAATTATGTAGCTGCTCCACTATAACCACATTTTATTTGCCAAAAATAATTTGAGTTGTAGATACGCGCAAAGCGCCTGGACATTGAAGTCTGCAGGTTGAAAATGTCAAATATGAAATCATGACGTACGCTAAGGTTTCAAAGATATCTTTACGCTCCACCTCTTTCCTTTTCCTATCCTGAAAAATGAGAAGATCATTCGGATGAATCATGTCACCTGATAGTTTTTCAGCCTTTTCTTCTGCTTATTATTCAATTTTCGTGATTTGCTCGATCGGTTATTGTCTTCCTCGCCTTCCTCTTCATCATCACCATTTGTGATCTACATTTTTTAAGTTATGACAGAGACAAGAGATTTGATCAGGGTTGAACATGACACTGACTTCATTGGCTTTCTGTTCTTCTTTTCGTTGATATTCGGCCCAGACATCCTCTTCTTCAGCCCTTTCATATGGATTCTCTCCTGCTTCCTGCTTCTGTCAGTCTTATCATTTTGCTTTGATTCCTCTGGACCTCTTGCATATCTGCATTTTTCTCCTTCTTTTGCTTCGCGAGGATCTCTTTCTTGTTTGTCTTCCTTCGCTTGGCTTTAGAGCCAGCAGTCATCTGTGAGAAGTTCCAGTTGACCATTGTTGATCGCCTCTTTCCGAAATTGTTCTGTTTGAAATAATTGCCTCGTTGTAAATAAAATGCAGTTACGTTCCAACAATCCTCGAAATAAATATATTCTACAATTACCGATGTACCTTTATTTATTTTGCGACCACACGCGCGTTCATCATGCCTTCGGTTGCCACACTGGGCTCCCATCCCAGCCGATGTTCGCACTTGTCGTCCCTTAAGATTGCTCCCTTAAACCTCTCCTTGTACAAAAAGCCTCATCGGTACAAAACCAAAGCTTCTTCCAGAAACTA
>MZNV01000724.1:0-25453 GCA_002081555.1 Protostelium mycophagum | reverse complement strand
TTGTTCTGATGGTGCCATTTGTGTTCTCTGATTCCAATTCATAGACATCAGAGTCATATCATTATCTTACTTCCATATAATGTGATCTCACCTGAAATAATACTGTGCTTGTTCTTTTATGATCTGGCTACTGTGATAGGTTCTTGTAGAAGGTCTGAACTTGTTATTTTTGTCAAAATTATCTGTCTTGTCAAAATATTTCTAACCGCTTTTTCATCAGAGAGATGCCACCCAAGAAGAACAAAAGAAAGGTTTCTGAGCTCTCTGGAGAAGATAGCTCTAATACAGATGAAAGAACACCATACAATGCCCTTTTAGCTCACAAAAGATGTGTATACCAGCCAAAGTTTGAGCAAAAGAGTTCTTTTTCTATATACAAAGAATTTGAGTTCCCCATAGTTGGTGCAGAAGGTCTACATCATCTTTAACCACAGACCTTAGTAGACATTTAGAGAATCATGGTACAAAGACATAAACTGATTGAAAAACAAAATAGTTTCCAGATGGATCAAACCATGGTTTAATACAACTACACACGACTAGATCGCAAACCTAAAGAACGGAGACCTGCGGTACGTTCCTTCTGTGTGTGTTTGTGGGCGTATGTTTGTCTGTTGAAGCCGAGCGGTATTGCTCAGTTGTGTGAGCTTTTTATTCTGTTCCTATTGTCGTGTCCGTGGTGTATCTGGGGGGTGGGGACCCTACCCCGTTAGGCGACAGATAATATGATCGACCCCCTCAGACGTTGTACTTCTATCCCTCTTAGCCTTAGAAAACTCACCCTCTCTGGGAAAACCAGTCAGACCTCAGCGCCCTTTCGATCACCAGATGTGTAATTACATATCACTTACTTGGTAAATAAACAAAACAAAACAAAAACACAACAACTGGACTCATCAACGACATATGTCCGCAGCAGGACGCGTGATCACAGGGGCAAGAGCCGCTTCAAGTCGTTTCGCCAATAGAAAAGCAGCAGTAACATTAGTGAGCGGTTAAATACATAATCTGTCTGAACATTGTTAGTCACCCGCTGCTGGCGCACGTCTAAAAGAATTATTGTTAAATCGGCCAGACACGATGGGAATACGTTTAGGAGTAAAGAAGAGAGGTTGCAGTGGGTTATCATATACACTTGATTATGCCAATGAGAAGAAGGCAACGGACGAAATAGTAGAAGAACATGGTGGGTGATAAAATAGCTCATAAATAACACGCTTTGATGACATGATTGAACTAACATTGCATCGCAGGAGTGCAAGTGTTTATAGACCCACAAGCTTTGATGACAGTAGTCGGTACACAGATGGATTGGGTGGAGGATCATCTCAAATCAGAGTTTATTTTTGTCAATCCGAATGCCAAAGGTTCTTGTGGTTGTGGAGAGTCTTTCAATACATAACAGAAATTATCTCTCGTTGAATTTGTGGTAACGTACCTGTCTCGTCAATGTTACGTTTTCAAAAAACTCTCGACCTTGATTGGAGTTCTTAGGTCAAGGAACGAAATTGTACAACATATTATTTAACCCAGAATCACGGCTAGACGTCTTTGGTTCATTATATAATTGATGGTGCTTATTCTTCAACTGCCTTCATTTCAGGACCAATTTTATATAAATTCATTGTTGATATAAGGCAGTGTACATCATTTATTTTAGGAGGCACAATCTGATCCAATTGAGGTGATGAGCAAGTTAAAATGCTTAAAATGCAATAAGACTATTGATCCTGAGGCCATTGCAACATGTGGATTTTGTGTGAGCAGCCCTTGTTTGTGAGTGATTCAGCTCTGACACACAAAGAATTAGATCGTCTAATGTTAAAGCTTTTGACATTGGAAGATGCTGACTTTCTGATACAGTGCAAAGACATCACTTAAAGTCCTCCAAACTGCATCTGTCAAATTTGTGCTTAGTTTTAGCATTGCAAAGATTGCGAAATTCAGAATAAATGAAATATGTTCTCGTGTCTCTATTTTATTACTTTCTATGTGATGTGAGCGATGCCTAAGAGGAGTACCACGCTAAGTATATGACATATCCAAATTCAACTCGTTATTGATTACGAATTTACGTCATGCCTCATCTCTATTCGTCCTCCTTAGTGGAATCTCCTGAGAGCTCTGTGTCGATTACAACCTGACGAAAAACACTGAGAGACTCTTGGATCTCGTCATCTTGATGCCGCAAGTTTGGATTACTGTGGATGAGGGCCAACTTGAGATGGACGACGTTTCTCCCTAAGGTCCTGCGCCACGGCAGTTTGCCAGTGACGACTTGTACCATGGAGAAGAGGAGGGCAATGAAGTCATCCGGTGCACTGAAACGGCAGTCATTCCCTTCCAAGAAGGCGTGGTGGAGCATAGGAGAGCAGGTGAGTTGTGTAGGTGGTTGGGTTGAGTCCTCTCTGTCCACGGTGAGTTGATGGGTAGGGCTTGATTACCACATTTGACGTTCGAATTCTCCCCGAGCAGCACATACGGTCGATCGGCTTGGACGCTAAATCACAGTCAATCCAGTCAATAGAGTCGAATATCGGTCACTCACGTTGACGGATGAATCCAACGGCTTTGAAGGGGCTCATTGTAGAGGGTAGCGGATGTATCGTTTGATCCCGGAGCCCAAGTCGATGTGGTGAAGATCGTAACAGGAGAGAGCGAAATGCCTCCATCCGTAAAGACAGACTTGTTGTTCCATATGGGCATTGTCGGACTTCGCTCAAATGTCCGTTCACCATCATTGCAGACCCGGATGAATTCAACGTACTTCAGGTCAGCAAGAACACCAAAGGCTACCCTTCTGCCAGGTTGGTGGTCGAGAATGTGACAAAGGCGATAGATGATCTTTTGCGGTCAGAAGACAGGCCACGTATTTTAAGCAGCTCACCTGACCTCTGCCTTCATCTGCGTCTGATCCAGCGATTGATGTCTTAAACTTGAATGTGATCCAATGGGTGCTCCACAGCCGAGGGTCAGAGTCTTCATCAGTGACTGTCGCATCATGATCAGACAGGAAGTTCTCCCTATGGGTATCGTGGACCTTCCTATCTGTCATGCCTTGTGTGAAGAGCTTGAGGAGTTCAATCATCTGTGGCTGAACGTCCGTTTCCTCTTTCTTCTTTGGCTTCTTGTAAGCATTTTTGATGGATCTGGGCACGGCAGGTAAGAGGACTGGTCTCCATCCAGGCTGAAGAGTAGACGTTCGTTCATGTGGCCTGGGGAAAGGTCATGTTGAGCCAAATCCCGTTCTGGCTCTCCAGGATTGTTGAACTCTGTCTATCGCAAGTCGCGTATTTCATAAATTACTCACAAATTCATCACGTTCAGAATGTTTCAACGTCTGAAAGTGCAGCAATTTCTCCTCATTGTGTCTTCCTTCTTCCAATCAATAGCCGCTGTGGAAAAAGAGAATCTCGTCGCTCTGCTGTCAAGGCCAGAGATCTGCCCAAGGAGCCACCCGTGCTGGTGAGTCTGGACTTCTTTATGATCTCTTTATTCGAATACATGTATTCTCGTCGCGGTGTCTCCAGGGCCTCTATGGGGCTCTTCACCAAGATCTTGTACATCAGAATAACTGTATGCGTGCACTCTGCTGTCCTTCTCCAACAGATCAACTACATCGTTGATAAACTTTGTGATTTCGTCTTGATTATTGCTTGGGTGCCATCCATTATCTGTACTTATTTTAATCACTTGAAAGAGATTCGCACGTACCATCGACGCATCCGAGCTCAGTAACCCAGATCGGCTTCTGATATTTATTGTAATAATAATCCTGCATAAATATAAATACCATTACGAATACAATCCCACTCACGATATCTTTTCTCACACCATCCATGCTGTTTTTATAAACGTGAATCGCTGTGAAGTCCCAGCTTCTTGACAATCCGGAGGAAAAGGGAGTCAACCAGCTCTCAGCAGTCTGCACTGCAACAATTTTACTTTCAGACTTCTTTTTGATATAAACTCACTGCACATGGCAGGGCTTCCAAGCAATGTTCCTCTGTTTCCCATGGGGGCAATGTACTGATTCCAAATCTGATTTGCCTTGCTGCTAGTCATTGCAGCAGAGTATTCTCCAGGACAATCAGGCTCGTTGAATCCGAGGAAGTACTTGGGCGTGCTGTTCTTCATCGTCTGGAACACTCCCCAGCGTTGTCTGTCTACGTCCGAGTGTGTACCTGTACACATAAATCAGATGACTGGCTGGAGATACCAAATTACTCACCAGCACCCCAAAGCATTCCAACAGCTTCTGGCTTTCCGTGATGCCACTGAGGAACGGGAGTCCAGTCGTACCACCACCCGATATGGTCTTGGAAGTAGTCGAAGGCGGTGCCTCCTGCGAGACCTGCCTTCTTTCCGTTTGGAGTGAGCCTCCCCGGTGTGGAGCCTCCACCCCCTCCACCCCCTCCACCTCTCTTAGAGGTGATAACTCCACTGGCTCTGCACCCGGCAGCGACACCAGCAGCAGTACCAGTCTTCAACCAACAGTTCGTTCCTGTCGAGGGTGAGCACTCTGGTAATCGCGTATGCAAGCAAATGTTGAGATTTTGTTCTCACCACAGGAATCAAAGGCCCAGGCAGTACAACCAGAATTCCTGCACGGATTTTAGCCTTCGAAGGTGATCGCGAAATGCTTCTCACTGGTAACACTTGGTCTGGCAGTCTTGTGCGCCGGAGGCTTGAACTGGCATGTTAGGGAGGTCTGAGCCCGGACGATCGCCGGACTCTATAGGACCGTAGGTACCTTGAGTGCTTCCTCCACCATTGTTTCCCCAGCAACCCTGTTTACATCCATTGTTTTTGTCACAGTAATCGGCAGTCTGAACCAGTTATTATTGAATATCATGAAGTGCTTACTGTCCCACAATAACCATATTGGCTGCAGCATTCGCCACCGGCACAAGCGCAATTCTGGCCGGATACCAAAAGGACGAATAGAGTGAGGAAGAAGAGACCGGCTGTTCTCCTCATGTTGGCTGACTTTTGTCTGTTTTCCGCTCTTGAAGTTTTCACACAACAATTCGAAACACAAATTTGGTTGCTGACAGAATTGACATGACGGTCCGTTTTTGACATGCTCGTTGTAAATGGCAACGATATCGTTAAAAGAGAAGGATTTTATTCATATGGGGCGTAGTACAATAACTCATTTGGAACATCGAACAGTCTCTCGTAAAAATTGATGATGAAAGTGACTGTGTCCGTAGTACACTATAGGATTCAGGAGAGATGATAGATGATATAGATGCTCACTCCTAATGTTGGAGAAAAGACAATCGATAGATTCTGTCCTGTCATCTTATTCTTATCTTGATATTTCCTCACTTTTACTAATAGTCCAAACAATAAACCTAATATCACATAATTTTGCTGTGGTAATGTCCACAATGCTTCGCGGAAGGGAAGCACGCTCCCCTCTCCTGTGAATATAAGATCATTATATAAGATACTTATATACCTGAGGTAGATAGATCATCGATTGTAGAACCTCCAAATATAGGCTCGGGTAATTCTCTGAACCATAATTTGAGGAGACCTGATATGATGTGCTCATCGTGTATATCATCTAATGATATATCCTCCCCTCTATCTATACTCTCTCTCAACCCTTTTATACTCTGAAGACTACCACTTATCCTAAAGATTCCTTCTTCATCATACCCTATCTCTTATCATCATCTCATAACTTGTATCCCCTGTACCTTTCTCTTGTAATTTATGTATGCATTTACATACAATATCAGGTACATCTGGATTTATTGTCCCACTCCTTGATACTGCATCTGATATTGCTACCTTTCTACATCAATATATATTTATACATCAATATATATACATATGTGTATAGATCAATACCTTGAATACAGCAGTGCTTGATATACTCCCTCTCGGTGGTGTAAATGAACTATTTGATGCTGCAGGTGACACCGTATTTGAATGATTATCTTCTGTTTAAAATTATGTATGCAAAGACATATTAATATTAAATCATACCCTTCTTAGCATTCCAATTCTTTGTCACTTCACTAGCCTTTTGAGCTGTGTATTAGTTCAATATATTATGTTGTTAATATATACATGCATATAAGTTGTTAAAGTTCACCTGCCGCTTTCGTTTTCTGGGCTGCAAATCCCGCAGCACCCTTTGTCGCACTTGCCACCTTCTTTTGTGTTTCCACTGCTTTTGCTTTGACCTATGCTTTTGAGCAAATGATTCAATAGACTGATAACAAAGCCTTACTGTTCTACTTGAATTGATGGCAGCTTGTCCTAAGCTCCGAAGGGTCCCTCCAAATTTATTTTTCCCCGTGTTTGTTACTACTGGATCATCTATATTGGGATCTTCTTCGGTGCTCAGCTGATCACTATTCACACTAAGTTGGTCCATCTCTGCGCTCAATCTATGCCTCTTTGGACTATCCTCCAATGCCGCTCCAAAGACATTCACTTTCGGGCTGTTTTCTATGATTATTGATTGTTATGAAGGAGTGTGATATTACCAATTATAGCATCTCACTTTCACCGGTTTCAATGGATTAGGAGTATAGACAATGGGTACCTAAATAAATTATTTATATATTTATATTTATATTTATTTACATTGCATTCTGTGCAAAGGGCTATATCTTGATCATTTGACTTCTTATCAGTGTATGATTGACTCCTGCTGAGCATGGGTGGTGGCTTGCTTGGTGGTGTTGGCCTAGCATTACCCTGTGAGTTATATGACATCTCCCTTTTTGTATATCCCTCGTCATCCAATCCCACTAGATCATCTGGATGTTGTTAATTATAAGAGTTCATATAGGTATATGTATATGTACTGAATATGTATGTATGTACCAAATATATATACTCACTGCCTGTTTTTCCTCTCATTCTTTTATCAAGAATGTTTCCACTACTCCCGAGATATCTTATTTCAGGCCTTGTGACTGCTATGTATAAGAATGGGATTGGAATATATAATTACCCTCTTTATTGATGGTAGGACTGGTTCTATTATTTTGTATTGGAGGAGGGAATAAAGTCGTTTGTGTGGGGTATTGGGGTGGAGTGGTTGTTGGTGAGTGAGTGAGTGTTTGGTATTGGGGTGGGGTGTTTGAGTGAGGGATAATTGGACTGAACGGATTTCCGCTCTAACTGATCGTCAGCGCTGGTATTGCAATTAGAAACCTACCACCTTCGGTGTCACCGGTTCTGACACACTTCGAGTTTCCTGTTTGATGTCAGATGGTCCTCTCAGCCATTTCGCAATGAACAAGGAACTTACATGATTTGCATTCCATTTGGACGGAGGACGATAAATCGGGGATACGACAACTTGTGGACCTTCGATTGTCGGAAAAAGGTGAAACAGAACATGCCTACCAGGAAGATCCTCTTCTTCAAATGGGTTTATCGGAGGTGCGCTCGGTTCAGCGAAGGGGTTATAAGGGGCGGTGCTTCGATTCATTCTCCTTCGTATGTCCTTATCAAGCAGACATTCACACGTTGTAGACCATCAGAAAAAAGGGAATTTTGTGTTGCATTTATCTTCGAACCAAAAATCTAAAAAAACCCGATTTTTTGAATTTTTCCGTTCAAACGAACCGCTGGAAATAGACAGAGCAGCGGCCGCAACTGATGCACTATGAGCACTCTTCCTGATTGGCTGAAGCAAGAGACACTTCCTCATGCTAAGCGAAAAGCTGCTGCAGCTGCAGAAGGGAAGGTCGAGGTAGCATTAATCATCTAATATTAACACGCAGTCATACATTTCCAGACTGCCGCTGTGAAGCTTCAAGCACCAACACAAGCGCCGTCCTGGCTTCAGTCAGAAACATTGAAACAGGCAGATGTGGAATCAAAACCAAAATGGCTGGAAGAGACTGAGAAGAAAGCTCATAACACAACAAATACTGCATATTCAAAGAATTCTACAAAGGCAGAACGTGTCGGCCAAAACAAACCATCTTGGCTTGACAGTAGATCAGACGATACAGATGATATGGACGAAATCGCCAATTTTCTGGATGATAAAAAACCAGACTGGTTATCAAAAGAAAAAGAATCTCCTCCCCAACAAGGTGGGATCGACTATTCTGCGAATAATTTGCTCACATTGGAAGTTGCACGCGATTCCTCAACTTCATATATCACGAATAAACCTGCTGGCCCTTCAACCGTGAAAACTAATATCGTCACTTCTAAAGGACAAACAACTACAATAGAGATGACAGACCCCAAATATCCCATTCGAGGACCAAATGCATTTGCATTCCGTTCAGAAAAGAAAGAGGAATCACCCCAATCGACAGATCCTGGAAGTATGGGGATGACATATCGAGGGGGACTCACCAACAGAGAGTCAACTTTTAAGCCGGTTGAACCAACTGCACCCAGTGGAACTGCCAAGCCGGTGGAGATACAAACATCAAGAGGAAATAATCAGCCATCTGGTCTTACGTACAGACCCACGGAACCAACAACAGCAAGAGGAAGCAGTCCATCTGTTTCCACGTTCAGACCAACTGAAATGAATAGCCAGTCATCCGACCTCACCTACAGAGCCATGGAGGCAGCACCACCAACAGTAAGAGGGAACAACCAAACAACCACTGCCACAGCCAATGGAACAACATACAAAGCGATGGAACCATTGACGGCAAGAGGAAACAATCAGCCATCAGGTCTCACTTACAGAGCCATGGAACCTTCAAGGTGAGATTAAAACTAATCAAAACAACTCTTATTTGTGATAGTGTAAATAAGCCCACAGCTGCAGAAACCTCTCCTTCGGGTTTTCTTGTAAAAAAAACACAGTCAAAAGTATTGGAGTCGTCAAGCGATGAGGAAGAGCTGGAAGTGATTGCCTCAGCGAGGGGCACACAGATCAATGAGATTCGAAAAGACAGCGAGGCGAAAATTCCTGTTCTTAAAGAAGAAACAGGGCCAGCAGTAGACATTCCGAAAGCAAAAGTGATTGTCGCAAAAGCCAGACCCAAGATTGATTTGTCGTGGAGTTCTCCCACCGTGAAAGCAGGACCATTGACAAGCAGAGGCCAAATTACTAGCCGGACGAACAGAGGTTATTTGACAAATCGGGGAGGGAACTCAGCAAGATCAATACTGGAACAGCGTACAGAAGGCCTTCAGGAACTGGTTCTGGAAAACATTTTATCCTTTTTGAACAACAAGGACTTGTCAAGTGCGAGATTAACTTGTAAAGAGTGGTGGAGAGTGTCCGAAGAATTATGGCTGGATAGAGAATCTATTTGGAGAGACACACAGAAGAAGAGAAATCAAGGGAGGAATACTGGACCTTCGGATGATGTCATTCGTAGTCAATTGGTCATCACAGCCACACAATTGGATGGATTGATTGCCCAGACAAGGGCTGTGCTGAGAGAGATGCTCAGTGGAATAACAGATATCAAATTCACAGAGGTGTTGGGGAATGTAGACGAGTCGTTGGCCATATTGGATCAATCTTGGAATATACTGACACAGAACGGGTTGCTGAAGCGCAACCGTGGAGATGTATTGGCTGCAGAGGGAGCGATGGAGATGGGAAGACAGATACAGATCATCAAGGAAATCTCGCTTTTGAAAGACAACACCACAAGACAGCGCGCTCTGAATATTTTGGGAGAATTAGAGCAGGTGATCCCAACATATGCATTGGCAGTGAAAAGGGGTGTACAACACGCCGGACCAGACGATGCAGGTTCCTTCAGCGAGACTTTCGCAGAAGCCACTCAACAATATCACAATATTATGCAGAAGTTTGTCAAGGTTTTGCCCCAAGAGAAGGACATCATCACTGAAGAACGTGTCATGGCTGTACAGAAGAAGGTCGAAGACCACATGACACTTATCAACGATGCATTGAAGATAGCCAAAGAATTGGCATCGAATATGAGCAAACAAGTTGTGATGGGTAAAGAGTCCACGCAGAGTCGGGATGCTACTCAACAGAGGGAAAATGAGAAGGCGCTATCAATTTTAGAAGGTCAGTATCCAAAAGAAATATATCTCCATGACAACGAACAGGATATCAAGCCAAGGTGATCCGTATGGTGAAATCCTTCTTTTTAAACCCTGAGGATCCCTATTGTCGAAAAGAGATGGACGAGATGGTCAGCAAGCTCACAGAGGCTAATCACTCCATCGAGAAGATAAACACATTGGAAACAAAAATGATGACAAATGGAAGGCTCATAACAGGAAATGTGGACCGTCTTAAGAGGATGATGGCGCAATCAAATGCTTCAGTTATCTCGCTTGGGGAAGTGAACATTTTGATTGAGACATTCAAGGCGAAATGGGTGGCACACTATCAGAACACGGTGGACAGAACACCTCTAGTAAAAAATACTCAAGTACAATACAAACTCAACACAGCCTGTGGGAAGCTTGCTCGGCTGAAGGACATCGTTTTTGAGGCAGCAGATGATGCACTGATCGATCCAAACGAACCAGATGGGATTCTTCAATTGAACACCCTCATGACGGAGGTAGAGACCAGTAACAGCACCATAGAAAAGGAAGGGCATCTCGATAAGAGTTTTTCTTCATACGCAAAGGGGATGAGAGATGCTGGGAAGAAGATGATCTCTGCAATGGAGCAATTTTGTGCTGTGAGCAGTTACAAAAAACTGCTTGCGAACACAGTCGAAGCCATCAAGAAACTAAACCAACAATCAGAGGTATCACACACAGCAGCAGGAAAATCAGTCAAAGAACAAGCACAAAAATCATATGAAATTCACCATCAGCAAGTGGAGCGAGAGATTGCGTCTCTGCCTAAGATTTTCGAGGAGAATATCAGCAACCTTGCAGCGGACAGATCAAACATCAGCAAAATAGATCTTCTTTTAGAAAGAATCAGAAAGAGCGTCTTAGAGGCACAAAAACTGCATCCTTTAGAAAGAAAAATTCATTTGAGAGGTATCTTATTTTATCGTATTGTTGGATTTGGCTGATAATTTGCAGCGGTCGAGGTTTACAACGCCGTGGACGAGCTTGCCTCTTTCTCGAACAGAAAGCAGGCCGCATCCGACCAACTGACAGCTGGCAAGGACACTTATAATGTGATCAATCATATTATGACCTATGTGAGCAATGTGAGGGAGGCGGCTGCGACATCATCAGACAGCAATTTCAGAAATGTCACCACTTCGCAACTCGATGAGATCGAGGCGCTGATTGAACCCACCGCGCAAGCAATCACGAATGCCTTGAGCACACCCAACGATGAAGCAGCACAAGAAGCTTTCCAAACTCGTCTCACCGACATCACTTCCAAGTTGAACAATCTGGAGAAGTTAACCGGACAGAAGAAGGAGGCTGCGGATGTGAAGTTTGCAGTCGCTCATCTGAGCGACTGCATGAGAAGTATAAGAGTAGCAGAGCAACATGCGGAGAAAGTGAAGGAGGTTCTTCTTCATGCGATACAAAATGGAAAGGCACTCGTTAAATCAACACGAGATGTGAAGATGAGAGCAGGATTCCTCGAGATGGTCGAGAAACTGGAGAAGATTGGACCAGTTATTGCTTCGGCCAGTGAAGAGGATCTTCAATCTGCGAATAGATGTCTTCGTGAAGAGTTTCCACAGACCATCACCCCTCTCGCCATTTCTAAGAATGATAATGCAAAGAGGATGATGCAAGTGTTGCCACCTTCGAGTTTGGACGTCAACGCAACTTTAGGAGAGATTAAGACGGGGAATAGCACCGCAGACTACAACGTGAGCCGCATGGTACAGAGGATGGACAGCAGAGTCAAGATGGCCAGAGGGAAAGCGTTAGAATCCAAGATCGTCGAGCAAAGAGCGGAGCTTATTGAGTTGTCTTCAGTATTGGAAAACTGGCAGTTACCCCTCATTCAAGGTGAAATTGTTTGTTCAGAATATGGTCTGATCGAGGAATAGCTTCTAACGCTGTTGTTAATGATGTAGACGATCGTCCAGCACAGGGAAGAGCACAGCACATCATAGACAGGTCACACGAAGTGATGGGCCGCATAGAGAAATCCTGCGGTCATATGAATGAACCCATGCCAGATGGAATAGCTAATCTCCTCTCCATACTTCAAGGGGAAGCCCTAAAGGGAAAGATCGACAAAGAACGGGAACAAGTGGAGAATGCGATGGTGAAACGTAATAATGCAGTGTTATCCCCACTTATCCCCAGACCGGACACCGCTGGGCCAAGGGAAGAGGTTACGCCCTCACCTGTACCTCACCCTAACGAAGAGGATGAGAGGAGCATGAACGATGAGACAACACAAGAAGATCACAGCTCCAGTGAAGGCGAAGACAACCGTGGAGAGAGATCCAAGACCCCAATGAAGGAAGAAAAATTCTCTCAGGGTGATTATCAGCCAAAGTTTCAGATGCCAGAGGAGACGCACATACAAGATCATGATGTGATGGACCATGCTCAGGTATACTATACTATCATTATCTATATCATTATAATTCAATCACACTGATACACTCAGTTGGCAGAAGTGAATCCCGAAGCATTTCACTCGGGGACGATACCTGCCTATTTCAACTTGTTTGATTTCGAGTTTTTAAACTCAAGTATATTCAATTCGGATTTTTTCTTGCTAGAAATAGAGCGTTTGAAAAACAAGTACGAATATGATAATGAGAGAAGAGCAACTGGTCAGTAGATATAATTATTCTATTCGATAATATAACATAGGTAATATTCTCATTGATGATAGGTGATATAAGAAGACAACAGAATGTTAGATTTCCAAAATCAACGGATGAGCTCATGCAGATCGCAGAGCGCGAAGAACTCTTCGCAACGCATTTCGCCGAGAAACTAGAGTATGAGTGGGCTCGGTCTTTAATCAAGCAGGCTGTACTTATCCGAATGCAAATCTACAACGCATTTTCACAATATGAAGAGGCAGGTGTCGAAGACCGTCAAAAACAACTTTTTCAAATCGAAAAGAATTGGGAAAAGTATATTTATTTATGCCTGAGAGGACAACCTTCAGACGACAGATCCGAATATGGCCTCGAAAAGACATTAGAATTGCTAGAGAATGCTGCGGATTTGGCACCAATACATATGAGAGATGCGAGATGTGCACAGTTTGTTAATCTCTGGGAGAACAGAGTCAAGTTTGCTCTGAAACTATATGACGCTGTTTTCAATAGACAAGGTATCTCTTATTCAAGCTCTATTGATCTCAATCTGCTCAGGTCTGGTGCACAATGTGTTAGATCGCTACGTTACACCACTGCTTCAGAATGTACCTTTTTATTTGGACAGGAAGAATGAAGTACTCGATTACCTCTGGTACACTGTGGCAAAAATTCACCATGACTCTGTCACTTTGACGATACAACATGGAGTACTGAGTTATAAAGGTAATATTATGGATGGATAAATCTATACTCAAGTTGACAGATTATCTATTAAACTTACACGCACATTACCAAGAGAAGATCGTAACAGATGAGACATTGCCGTCTGTTCCAGAGGCCTTCCCTCTCTTTACAGATGTGGGGAGGAGCCTTTCTTTAATCTATTTAGAAGAGAAGGACTATGCATCAGCACAAGAGCTCGCTGTGGAGGAGATGATGATCCACTTGGAGATGGACGAAGACATACAGAACAATGACAGGTAGCTTTATCATCTCATAATCTTAATTAAAATAAATCAGGCTACTTGAGGCGTGGGAGAGAGTGTATTTATGTATACGACAGATGAACAGCAAGCCTAGCGACCAATTCTTTTTACTGAAGGAAGTATTGCAGGAGATTTCAGTGTATAACAATAATGTACTAAAGATGAGGATACAATCAGATATGCATGGAATAGGTGATCATCATGTGAGAACATAAGTATTGATAGGTGTAGGGAATGGAAGAGAGGTACTATATAATCTTCATTATGAGGAATTGCTCGAGAAAGCGGCTCGAATTTATTTCGGGGACACATACGACGAGATTGCTGAGAAGCTGGACAATGCTACGGTGCTGGAGGAGATGCTAACCAATTTGCATGCAGCAGACGGAGGAGAATACTCCAAAGTTGCTCTGATGCTGGAGCTAGGAAAGATGGCGGATCTCAACTACGATTTTCAGTTTGAAGTAGCGAAGAACAAGGATTATTCCAGAGCAAAGAAGGTAGAGCATCTCTTGATGTTTATGAAGAATCAACAACCTATAGGTGATAGAAGAAGGTCTGTTAATAAGGAAATATACGGAGCCCCCTACATCGAACGAGAATGGCATATTTCTAGAAGAAAAGACAAGACTTTCTTACGAGCTAGAAATTGATTGTGCCGTATCACTATCAAATAAGGCTACAAAATCACCGATAGCGATCAATTATCTGATGCAAGCATACGAGCAGAGACCTCTCTATTGGCCTAATGGTACCGAGAAGATGAACAAGTTATGGAATGAGATGATCAAAATCAAAGAATTCTACAACGACACTCTGGAGAATTTGTACAGAAAATTTACATCAGATAAGAGGAAGTTGATCAGTGAAGCAGTCAGGAGTACACAACCCCATCTTACTGGGTGGCTGGTCAGTTATCATATTTTTACATGATCTGAGAATGAAAAGGTGATGCGCATAAACAAGACATGGCAGAGGAGGTGGTTCGTCCTTGAAGACCAACTCCTACATTTCTACAAGACTCAAAAATCATTAAAATCGAGTGGAATAATACCGTTAAAACAATTGGATTTTGGTGTGGAAGTGAACCCAGAATTCTTAAGGATGGTTCCTGAGGGACTGGAGGGTAATGTCTTCACACTAGTAACCCCTTGGAGAGGTTATGTGGTATATACCGAGACCGAGGAGGAGATGCAACAGTGGAAAGAAAGCATCGAACAGCGACAAGTGGAGCTATCAGACGATGTGGAGGATCACATATTACAGGAGTTGATGATCAACAAACATTTGCTCGCCAGGCATCCATTAATTCTGGACACACTGCACGCACTCGGGATGCTATGGGACACCCAGGAATATGAGGAAGAGGCAGTAATCATGTATGTTCTTGGAATGGAGATCGCAACATGCGTCGATAATGTGGCGGAATTGAAACGATTTTGGAATACTATTTACAATGTGATGATCAAAACGAGAAATATATACGAGATCCTAGAGTTTCTAGAGGAAGAGAAAGATCGTTGGACTGCATACGGTATATTATAATAATATTCTTACAATTACTGAGGAGTTTAGGGTTGACGAGAGATCATCTTTTAATGCAATTGATTGAGCAGAGCATGATCAGAATAACAGAGGAAGAAGATCTTAAATTGCGTTATATGTATCAGATCAGAAAATTCAAGGAGATTACCGGTAAATTAATCCTGTCATCATATCATTGACATTCTGCAGAGGAGATAGTTCCCGCCAGAATATATCATTTAAATCAAGTCTACTCCTTGATGTTTTTGAAGAACGGAGCATTGGAGGATGCGATTTCGCTTACAAAGGATTCCCTTGAATTATTGAAGAGGCACATCCAGAACAGAAATAATGACGATTTGATACCATACTACAGGCTTTCCACTTGGCATCAACTTGTCGTAAGTTTTCAATATGTGGAGTGAAATCTATATTAAATAGTTCGATCAGGACCTTTACGTAATGCGTAGCCGCGAGAAGGAAACAGAGGGCGATTTCTATGGAGGAAAAGTACTTCTCCAATCAGCATTCGACGATATGCCGGCAGAATCTCTGGAGCCGTTCAACCCTTACCTCAATAAGCTCGTCGACGAAATATATTCTCTTTATGAACGTGACCCCGAAACGGCACCACGCGCTTCGCTCTCTGGATTAGAAAGTGAGAGCTTCAAGTGGGTCTACAACTTGTACTTGAATTACGACGAGGACTTGGCACAAGTCTACAGCTCCGAGGCTCTCGGTAACAAGAATCTCCTCGTGACATACAGAAAAGCGATTGACAGAGAGTCTTTGGAGGCAAAGATGGCCCTCTTCAAGAATCTCATCACCAGATATCCTCATATGATGAACATGTGTTCCAAATTAGCCAGCGCATACTATTTAGCTCATCAGCTTGAGACTGCATTGCACATGGCGAGACATACGTTGCACATCATGATTGCATCAATGCCCAATCGACACATCGAAATTGATTATCAATGGAAACTCTGTAAGAAATATTTCCTGGCCCAGAGGTGATCATTATTATTGATGAATATTATTGATGGTTCCTCAATCAAGCCAGACACTCCAATGCTGAAATCAAAAACTTCATAGAAGAGGAGAAACTATTCGCACAAGTATTCTTGGCTCCTAATCATCCCCATGTCATTCGTGTGGCACAAGAGCTCAAACAATTGGAGAGTAAAATGGCCCTCTACGAAAAATACATTCCCGCCGCAGGATGGTATCTCGCCTATGCTGCCTGTATTGCAGGTAATTCATCATTTGTTATGCCATTATCCAACAGATTTCCAGTGTTCTTCTATTTCATCAGAAGTGTATCGGATTGGAAGAATTTGATCCACAACTTCTCCAATGTCACGAATGTTTGGTTGTTCATCGCTGGACTTTCCCTAGATCTTGGTCTCCTCACTTCTGCCATGATTTTTATCACTTGGCCTCCACTTCCAATAGGTATACTATACTATCCATATCTAATAATCATCTTTATAGACACGATACACCGAACAGCCATCTTACTCAAGCGGAAAAAACTTGTGAGAAATGTGGGACTTTTGATTGCATGTCACAACTCCGGGGAGGCACTTCCCCAGACACTAAGAGCTGCACTACGTATTTTCCCGCCCGAGCACATATACGTTGCTGACAACGGAAATACTCCGAAGCCTACAGATGATTCTGAGGAAGTATGCAAGAGGATATCTTTAGAATACCAGATACAGAACGATCTCCCTCCTGAATCTCCCAAAATCAATTATTTCTACATGCCCGAAGGAAACAAATCCCTCGTCTTTTGGTATGGTGAGTATTTCTATGTAAATCTATATCATAATAACTTCTATAGGAGCCAAGTACTATTGTCATTTTAAGTATGTCATGGTGATCGATGATGACGTACAACTACCTCCTGATCTCATCATCCCCATGAAGAGATTCAAAATTCCGGGTACAAAAGTTTTGGCTTTCACGATCGCGGCTGAAAACCTTCATACACACCAAGGAAAGGCGATATTTGTGTCGCACTGGCAGGACATAGAGTATAAACTCGCTGGTTTTATGAAGATGTTCCAATCATGGATCGGATCCGCCATCATGGCACACGGAGCCATCTCTATATGGGAGAGGTGATTTATTATATGTTTATTTGATTATTTATAATGAATTAGGGTGACGATGATGGAAGTGTTGTGGAGGCACGATACAGTATTCCATGGAGACGATCTACAGATGGGACTTATTCTTCAAAAGATGGGATTAGAATACCGCATAGATACCTGTGGTAACGTCAATGTGCCAACTACCGTGCCCGATCACGTGTTCTGCCCGAGTAGGCCTTGGTCACTATATTGCAAGTGCGGGAAAGATGGGAATCTCTTGGGACAGCGTGTCAGATCTTGGGATGTCTCTTCACACAGATTTCTGGGGAAATTCCTCAATATCTTATTGTTCCACTGGAACAGAACGACGATAGCGATCAAGCCATTTTTGGTGTATGAAATGTGGAGCATATTTCAAGATTGGGTTAGAGTCCCACTCTCACTTACGCTCTTCTTTGGAAATCCGGTCGGTTTTATTCAAGTCACCCTCACCTTTATTGCCATCGCGGTTCTACTGGCGACAATCTTCAATTACTGGGTGTTAAGGAGGAGGCCAGACCAACAGCATCCCCCGATGGTCTTCTTACTGTTTCCGTTCTACAAACTCCTCACTATGGTCTTCAGATTCATAGCACTATGGTACAACCTACTCTACTACACTCCTTTCATCAGAAACAGACAGATCTTGGGAACAAGACAGGATCTACCACTCGGCCCTGACCATGTCAGAATGATCAACAAGATTGTCAAAGAACAAGAAGAACAAGCTAGCAGATACAGACAGCTGCCTAAGGACACTCACGATTGGGAGATCATATCGAAGCTCATCGTAAAGGAGGCTGTTGTCTCCCCTCCACTATCCCATTGGTTCTTGTCCTGTATCACCAAACTGACGTGGAAGAAGGAGAATCCTAGGGACAAGATCTTATCTGGTTCCCATTTGAAGAGATCCAAGCAGATCATGGGGAGAACGGAGAAATTCTTCTACAGCAAGACCAAAGATTTATTCCAGCTCGTACCGGGGACCTATCTTACATGTCTAAATGCTATGTGCTTCTTGTCAAGAAAATCTAGATGTCTTGGAAAAGATGTCACCAAGGCAGTCAAGGTGCTCAAGTGGTTATACATAGAAGAGAAGTTGCACGAAAAGGTATTGATTATCCATAGAAGTAGTGATCCTTACCGTAGTTAGATTGCGGATGAAGAGAAGATTAGAGGTTACGTGAAGGAGTTCTCATCCTCGTGTGAAAAGGGGGTGTCATTGCTGCAATTTGTTGGATTCATAAGAGAGGTGGTGAAGCCAACACTACAATTTCTGGACACAAACCCTCAGATACTCTCCAATCTATTCCACATACATATTGTCAACGAGGATGGGCTCTGGGGCTGCAAATCACTCTCTCTCACCTCCTCAGACGATCGTCTGGTCGTCAGACAATTTCAAGCTAATAATTTAGTCAAGATATTGGAGGTGATGCCACAGTCACTGGTGATCTTCATACCACTACCATCCTCTGAGGATGTTGTCGTAGAGCCATTCAGACCCTCCGTAGTCCATGCCGCAATATTCTTCAACGTGGCAGAGAAGAGCATCATTATATTCGCACCGCAAGACAGGCAGGGGGATAGGATATACGCCATTATGACGATATTGGAGATGTCAACTCTACCACAATTCGATTCTATATACGTCCTCAGTCCAGTCACCGCCGCATGCAGAAAAATCAATGCCGACGAAATTGAGATGCGTGCCAACACATTCTTTGCGTCACAGTACAAGATACAGTCTAACGCTCAGTTCTTCACAGAGACCCCCTACGAAGCGACACGCGCCGCGAACACACTGAAGTACATGTTTAGAGGTGAGAAAGAGTCTTTAATCAAGAGGAACACCATCACCCCTTCTGGATTCTGGCTTCTACCGGTCATGGACATCCTGGACGGACCAGTGCTATTTTTAGACGAGTTTGACAAGCCAGTGGATGAGGAGACTTATTTCGAGTATTTCGGGGCATTATTGGATCCACTTCATGAGATACAATCACGACCGATGTCCGCTTTAAAGAGGAAGATTATGCACACATCGGGAACCAAATTCTTGCAGACGTTGAAGCCTCCCAAGCAAATCACTGCAAATGCCATTGACCAGAGGTGATATAACCTCTCTTACTTGTATATTTAAATCTGCAGGCTGTCAGTGTCGGTGTTTCGAGTCGTTGATAGTGGAAAACAGATGGAATTTAGGCTGTTAGATCTTCACGAGAACTGGCAAGTTCAAGCTTGTGTGATAGACTATCTCTTCATTCAGTCCAAAAAGAGGAGAGCTGCTGATGAATCCGCGAGAAGAGGTCATTTTTATTATTTTCATAAATCTGGCATGTGTTGAATTGAGAACAGCGCTCGTATATGCAGCAAGGAAAAGGAAGGCAAAGATGCTGCAGAAACAGAGCAAAGCGAACAATGCAGCGTCAGCGATCATAAAGGCGGGAAACAAGAAGGTAGAGAAAGAAAAGAACGCCTCCAAAGAACCCAAAATATTCAAATAAAATCTATTATCTTGGTCTCGATTTCCAATATTTTAACAGAGAAAGGCAAGGGTTGCATTGTTGTTATGAGAGAGTAGAATGGGAGTACTTACGCATCAGCTCTCGAGAGCCGATGATCTCCTTTCTTTCCGTGTGACATGAATGAGGAAGGTACCCCTCCGCCCATTGAAACAGCAGAGGGTGTGTTACTTGAAGATGAATATGTAGCTTACCTTTGAAGAACCGAAAATCCCAAGAGAAGGCACCAATCACACCGATGATATTCGACCGCGTTTATTTGAGCAATTCTTAGTTGTAGGGATTGACGAAAGTATCATATACCCAAAAGAGAAGATACAAACAGCACCAGCACGGAAATTATTACCTTTCTTCAACACAGTCTATGAACCTAAGACATTATTTCGCTACCCACAAGAAACAAGGTCAGTTGTCAGACTTGTGCACATAATGATTCTAATGTCTTTAGCTTGCCTTCAATAAAAGTGGAGTCCTTTTGTTTTCCTTCAGGCGTGAGAACGAGTAGGATCCGTAAGACAAATAGTATGGGAGCTTTGAATGAGATCTATTTCAGCCAGAACTACATGTTCGACACAAATCACTCTTATATTTTTCGGCTTACTAATGAGGGTCAAACGACGTATGGAATCTGCATCACAAAAGAAGAGTTAGTCTCTGTAGGTTTACTTTATTTGATCAAAATGAAATGATTTCTTATCTTTACAGGAATACCCAACATTTTTTCCAGAAACAAAAAGAAATGAGGCTTATGAGGAAGAGCATTCAGAAGAAAGAAGCTCTAACAGAGATCATCTTCTTGTTGGAGCCAGATGTTACTGCATCATATCCAAGTATCCCTTCTTTAAACTGCATTTTGGTGTATTGCATTCCATTCTCGATCATGATCGGTTATCTCGTATCATTCAAAGACAAGACCTGTCAGAACACATTGATCCTGCCATGAATTCAACTGAAGCAGTATATGATATGCTTAAGGTCATCTTATATCAACAATATAATGATACTGATTTGTATAGGTCTATTATTCACAGAGCGTGCCACATCCTGGGGAGGAATTAAAATTCCAACTGAGCGGGGACATGAAACCGAAGAGATTTCTGTGTCCAAAAGAGGACATAGTGAACTATTGTATATCAGAGTGGACAATGGTACCTTCAATCAAGATATTACCACTTGATCAGTTATTAGTATTATTCAATACTATACTACTCGAGAAGCCCGTTGTAGTCAAGTGCAGGAAATCACTTGGTACCATGGCTAATCTTGTGTGAGAACTCATAATAACTCATATTATCGTAACTCATATAGTTTATCTTGCATACCTCTCTTGAGACCGTTCGAATGGACAGGGTTATTAATCTCCCTACTGCCCAACTCTTTATCCGATGTACTGCAAGGTAATTTAATATGATATTCATTCTATTGATTTATAGCACCGGTTCCATACATAGTCGGTGTCAACAGTCTCAACACAGAAGTAGAAGCTCTCATTGTAGATCTAGATAACAATAAGTTGATCAATCAAGATTTAAACCTACCAATACTTCCTGAATGGAAGAAGTTGTGAGTCCTATTCTATATATATATTTATATAAGTATAATGAGATATGATGGATAATGATATGTAGATCGCATAATTTGAAGATGGACTATGACAAGATACATACTGGCCCTGAATATTTCAACTCAGTATTAACTCCATCAGATATACAGAGACAAGCAGCATTATCAATATTGGAATCTCTTCAAAAGGTATATAACTGTGTGATATGATAAGATTCTTACATATTCAAGTATGTATCTTGGCTGCTCAGTAAAATACAACATTTTTATGTTGAGAAGGCTGTATCACATGCGGAAATAGATTTTGAGAAGGTCAGAGTCCGTGAGGAGATAGGAAATGAATTTGTCGCCTCTGTATCGCCTAATAATAGAAAATTCATGGAAGTGATGCTATCTACACAACACTTTTCTGTGTGGAGCAGTAACAATCTTTCGGATAGGAGGAAGCTAGCCCAGATCTCTAGACCCACAACCATCACAATGTCATAAATATTCTTTTTGCTGTCTAGCCATTCTTCTCGCCTTCGACACGCGATCGGAGAGATCCCGTTGTAGATGTAATGCTAAAATTAGACCTCGCAAATTTTGGCGCACCTGATGTCCATCAGCCCCAACTGTATGTATTTTCAGTCTTAAGGTACGAACATAACGAAAGAAAATAGAAATCACTGAAGAAAGTCAGAGATGTCGTCACCTAACACAACACTTCATACACCAAAGAGTCCCAACAGGACAACGTCCAGTCCATTCTCGAGCACTCAAGATCCATTAAAAGGCACACGACGACGCAGTAGTAGAAATAGTAATCCTGGTCCTGGCGCCTATGATTTGTCCTCTACATTAACTGGTCCTTCTCATACCATGACAAGCAGAAGAGACTCAAAAGTAAAATCAGAGGCTCCAGGACCAGGTGCTTACGAGAATGAAAAGGCAGTCCGAATGGGGTCGACAGCACCTGCACATACAATGGTTGGGAGACACAACACAAAATTTGAGACAGTTTCACCAGGACCTGCAGCTTACGATCCTAATGCCAATGGTATTCAATTATGCTCAAATTACAATCAACATTGAGTGATTTAGCTTCTGCTCCTGCTTTTTCAATGACAGGAAGAAAAGAGGCAAGGACAGGTTCAGATGCCCCCGGTCCTGGTGCCTATACACACCAAACAGAAATTGGAAAATCACCAGCGTACAGCATTAGTGGAAGACAAGACCAAAAGATTGTGTCTTTTAGTCCAGGCCCTGGTGCATACACCGCCGAAGCGGATCTCAAACAGAAGGCACCTGCTTACACCATGACCGGTAGACATGAACTGACTGAGCATTCGGAGGTTCCAGGACCAGGAGCGTACAATCATAGAGGGACTGAACTATCTGGCCCATCCTATACCATGCGAAGTAAACCTTCTGAATCCACCACGACAGGTGCGCAATATCTTATTGATATTTTTAAAAGACGATAGATAGTCCTGGACCAGGTGCGTACGCCACTCCAACAGCAATTGGACAAGGATCATCATACTCCATGACCGGAAAAGGATCACAAAGACAGGTATGCGTGTAATTCTATTGTGTGTCTAATTTACCAGGGCGATTTTGTTCCGGGACCAGGAGCGTACGAACAACAGAGTGCAATTGGAAACAACTATGCTCCATCATACACTATGCCAGGAAGAAATATCACTAAGGACGATAGTTTTGTACCTGGTCCAGGAGCATACGATCATACTATGTCAAATACAGCACCAGCATTCACCATGTCTGGAAAATTATCTCGAAGAAAGTCCATTGATGTTCCAGGACCTGGAGCTTACGACAGTAAGATTCTTAGTGGTCAAGCACCATCATATTCTATGACGAGTAGAAAAGATCAGAAGATAGATACTTTTGCTCCCGGTATTTATATTCATCATATCTTTCTTTGTCAGCTGTGAATAGGCATAATCCATCTATTTCTCATCAACAAAGGTCCTGGTGCGTATGAACAAAAAACGGATACTTCTTCTCCAGCGTTCAGCATGACTGGGAGGCATAGAAGACGAATGTCAGTGGATGTCCCTGGTCCAGGAGCTTATGATAGCAACAATGTAGGAAGTGCACCAGCTTATACAATGGCTGGTAGAAAGAGGGATTCTACTAACTCTGAGGTATTTTATTATAACATAATTGAGTGTTGATATGGATCAGGTTCCCGGACCAGGAGCATACTCCGCTCCTGCTGATAATCACTCCCCTGCGTTTTCTATGACAGGAAGAAAGAAGCAGAGAGATGATACTTTTGTCCCCGGACCAGGAGCATATTCCCCTGATCTGATGAAGACTACACCGGCATTTACAATGAGTGGGAGAAAGAAAGATAAGATAGGATCTGAAGCACCTGGACCGGGTGCTTATGAATACGATGGAAGACCATTGTCTGCTCCATCCTACACGATCACCGGAAGACCGGAAACTAAATTATCGACTTTAAGCCCAGGCAAGTCAGCTTATCAATCAGCATTTTCCCGCTTTCGTGTGATGCGAGTTTAATGTTTTTATTTTGTGATGTCTTATATTTTGTAGGGCCTGGAGCTTATGAACATGCACCTATCAATAAAGGTAAATCATAAATATCTGCATAAATTAAATGAAAAAAGGAGCCCCTAGTTACACTATGGCTGGAAGAAAAAACGAAAAGATTGGAACGGATGCACCAGGCCCTGGTGCTTACGATTCTACGAAGCTGGGAAATCAAGCACCATCTTACACAATGTCTGGGAGAATGAAATTGCGTTCTTCAATGGGTAAGTCTATCACAAGAGATTCCCATCTCAAGAAAAACGCTCATGATGTTGATAGATGCGCCTGGACCAGGAGCCTATTCACATTCTGCGACATTGTCTGCAGCACCATCATATTCTATGGCCGGCCGAAGCAAGGACATGGACAAAAATTTCGTACCCGGACCCGGCGCATACCAACCTAATACTGAAATTGGAAAAGCTCCTTCATACACAATGACAGGTCGCAGAGAATTAAAATCACCCGCGGATGTAAGATTTCGATCAATTAGAACCAGCTTTGATAATAATACTTTATTTCAGGTTCCTGGTCCAGGGGCGTATTCTCACTCCAGCGAAATTACAAAAGCACCGGCTTATACGATGTCAGGAAGGAGACAGGAAAAATCTCCATCGAATGTTCCGGGTCCTGGGGCTTATGAACACGATAACCTTAACCATACTTCTCCGTCCTATTCAATGGCTGGAAGGAGGTCTGAGCTCAAAGGAGCAAACGTACCAGGACCAGGCACATACAATAATCTGCTTCCCACGAAGGGCCAGCGCACACGATGTCAGCCAAGTTTGAAGAAAAAGATAAGAGCTTTGTGCCAGGACCTGGAGCATATGAACACGGCACACAAATAGGACAAGCACCTGCGCACACAATGGTGGGAAGAAGAGAAGAAGTGAACAAGAGCAACGTACCAGGACCAGGAACATACACACACGGATCACAGCTCGGTGGACCAGCACATACGATGTCAGCCAAATTTGATGAGAAGGACAGAAACTTTGTGCCAGGACCAGGACAATACGAGCATGGCTCAAAGATTGGACAAGCACCAGCGTATACAATGACTGGGAGAAAGGAAGATGCTGCAGGACTAAATGTACCGGGACCAGGAACTTATACACACGACTCTCAGCTTGGCGGACCGTCTCACACAATGTCAGCTACACAAATAGGACAAGCACCTGCGCACACAATGGTGGGAAGAAGAGAAGATGTAAACAAGAGCAACGTGCCGGGACCAGGAACATACACACACGGATCACAGCTCGGTGGAGCAGCGCATACGATGTCAGCCAAATTTGATGAGAAAGAAAGGAATTTCGTTCCCGGACCAGGGCAGTACGAGCACGGTTCAAAGATTGGACAAGCGCCGGCCTATACGATGACTGGGAGAAAGGAAGATGCTGCAGGACTAAATGTACCGGGACCAGGAACTTATACACACGACTCTCAGCTTGGCGGACCGTCTCACACAATGTCAGCTAAGTTCGACGAAA
>KV921004.1:14495-63213 GCA_002081555.1 Protostelium mycophagum | reverse complement strand
TTTCGTTAAGAGGATGTTTCTGGCGGCCAAGTCTCTGTGGATAATATTCTCCTTGTGGAGGTGGTTCATTCCTCTGGCAATGCCTTTGAAAATCAGGCGGGAGATTTGAATTTTGAATATAACGGTCACCTCTGATCCAGTTGATTTTTTCTTCGGTGCCGACGGTATTGGCGCGAAGGAAGCCGTAACTGAAAAGCGATCAGAATCTCATGGAAATTTCGTGTTACGTACAGACTGCCTCCTTCTGCGTACTCTGTTACGATGGTGAGGGGTTGTGGCGGGAAAGTCATTCCCATAAATAATATGACGTTCTACAACGAGTCAATTTAATTTTAGAAAATACAAAAGATTTTCTACTGACCGGATGAGGCCTCATACCCTGCAGAATTTGTACCTGAAAAAGATCAGAAATTTCTGGAAGATTTTTCCCGCCAAAATACCTCTCCCAAAAACTCCTTCAGTTGTTCCGAAGACACACGCTCAGTCCTGATTTGTTTCATAGCAACAGTTGTTTCTCTCCATTTGCACATGTACACGACTCCATACGCACCTGACATATGTCAAAGGTGGTCTATTTTTAGATTTAAGATTTTTATTTCCGTTTAAATCAAAATTGAATGAATATTTATTAATAAAATCACCTGATCCGATCAGGTGGAAATCGGCGAAGTCGCTGTAGTCAATAATAGATTTCTTGGCATCTCCGAGCTGAATAGTAGATAGATCTACCATCTCCCAAGGGTTCGGGATGTTCGCCAACTGTCAGTGTCAGTTTGACATATTTGACAGGTTGATGACCACAAATCGCCAAAAACACAAAAGACCTATCACTATACACGTGATACAATGAGTTTTAGAAGTGGTCACCTGTCTCTGTTTCCATCTTCGAAGAAGAATGAATGTGATGATGATTCCGATGATGAGCAGAAAGACGATCACCCCGACAACAATGCCGATGATCGCTGCAGCAGGAAACCTGAATTTTCTCAGAATTTTCTCGGAAATTTCTCGGGATAGGAATCAGTTGGTGATTTTGAAATATGTGCAAAGTGATGTGGTTTGTTTTTTTCATGATCTACAACGATGTAGACTCACACTTTGGAGGGAGTAGGGGGGACGGGGGAAATGACTCCCAATACGATGATTCCTGAGTCAATGAAAGCGGAAGATCTACAACGTCAGAATTTTTGAAGAATTTTCATTATGAACTCGTTAGAAAATCCATATTGGCAGATTTTGTGATTGTAGATGAGCATAACTTACGTGCTGAGTCTTTCAATATCTTGAATAACACGTTCTGCAGAACCTTGATTTGTAGATCTGGTGGCGGGAGGGTCAATCCTCATATTAATTATTACACTCCCAGATTGTATACTCAGTATATTCAATCTGCGAAATTTCAGATGCGTCTACAACGAGCCAAAAAAATCACCTGGTGGGGGTGATGTTGAGGAGATTTGAGAGCGTCGCAATGAATTGTGACTGTTGGAAGGTGCTCACAGATCCTTCAATGCGGATCTGTACCGTAGCCGAACTCATGTTGAATACCTGTATACGTCATGCCACGTCATGATGACGTCATCACATACCTGACAGGTTGCGGAGCAATTCGACAAGACGGTCCAAGGTATTGAGCAGGAGAAGTTATTATTCGCCATGTTGCAAGTGCTATTTACACCTTAAAAACATTAACATGTCGTCATGACAACGCGATGACATGTGATGACATGATCTGAAAACATACTGGTGATCAGTGGGGGGTAATCGAAAATCTCTGACAGCTCATTATTGCTCATGTCGATGTATGTCAGTGACGTCATCGAGGACAACAATGGTACCCCCCCGCTCAATTGATTGTTGCTGATGTCAAAATACTGAATTACGGTCAAGAAGTTGACATTTGTCGTATCAAATGTTCTATACGAATCTATTTTTAGTAACAAAAGATTATGATATCATACCTGTACTGTGCTGAGACCGGATAGCGGTGTCATACTTCCGCGTAAGCGATTGTGGCTCAGATCTGCCGACACCAGTCGGTTATTTCCAGAGATATCCGGGAAATTTCCCGTGAAGAAATTTCGTGACAAGTTCAGATACTGACACATGTCAGTCCTGAACTTGGCCTGAAAATTCGTGGAAAACTCACTGAAAAGGAGTTTACGGAGTTGATGAATGACATGGACCCGGATAAATTGTTCCCACTTAGGTCGAAATACTCCGGCTCAGAGTCCAGTGTTGTCAAATTTCCGGTCAGCTGATTCCCAGAAATATCCACCTGTCACTTTTATTTCTGAATTCTGAACATTTTTTTGAATTGGATTTTGTAAAAAAAATTTTGATTACGTACCTGTTGTAGATTTCTTAAAGATGAGAATGAAAGGGGAAAATTCCCAGAAAATTGGTTGCCCCCCAACAAAAGAACCTCCAGATTTGTCATACTACCTGTCATGACGTCATCATGACATCATTCAATCTACAACTCACCTATCGATCTATTTATAGTCCCGTTGAATTTGTTATTAGACAAGTCCAAGACTTTGAGTTGGTTCAGATCTCCAAGACTTTCGGGTAAATTTCCCGTGAGATTATTTCCCGCCATGAGGAGCTCCACGAGTGCGGTCCCACCACCAAGCTCACTTGGGATACTCCCTGGACTGGTTGTAGTTTGCCAAAAATAGATCTAGTGTTTGTACAATCGGTAGTAACCGCCAATATTTTTGTTCAGAAGCTCCAAGCGCCAGAAAATGACACCCTCGGGGTTGTAGATTCAAACGAATTACGTACCAGTAAATTGATTAAAAGAGAGGTCAAATATCTGGGTGCTTTTGAGCGTCCCAACGCTGGGCGGAAGATTTCCGGATAATCTGTTGTGCGAGATATTACAGTATTGTAGAGATGGGAGAAACCCCACTGTGTAGGCGAGGGGTCCGCTGAGGCGGTTTTCACTCATATCTAAATATTGCAGACTGTCCAGACCCTGCCTAGTTTAGCACCAGAAATTTCACGGAAAATTATGATCCGAAATAACCCGAAATTTCCGGGAAATTTCAACTCACTTGAAGATCGGACAACAGGGCCCCCGTGAATTTATTTCTGTTGATTTTAATCACTTGGATAGAAAGCAGGGAGCTAATGGTGTTGATTTGTGATTGGATGTTGTTGTAAGACATATCGTAGTAGACTAATCTCGCAAGAGAGCCAGGGATGATTTGTGTGTCTAACGCGTCAAAGTTATTATGGGAAATATTCAAGTACATGCAGGAACTCATCAGTTGTATCTGTGAAATTTCAGTGAAAAGTCGTGGAAGATTAGATGAAATATCTGACTTGGAAGGGGATAGTTCCGGATAATTGATTGGATGACAGTTCTAAACGCTGGATCTTGAGTAGATTTCCGACTCCCGTGGGAATTACGCCTGTCAAATTATTGAAGGACACGTCAAACTGCAACAAGTTGACCATCAGACCCAGAGACCCCGGAATGCTCCCTGGGAACGTAAGTCAAAATCTCCAAATCAACAGATAAAATATGTTCCAGAGTTTAGTCTTACTAAACCCAGTTCACGGTAATGAACGCGTTAATTACCGTGAATCTTACCGTGAGGCGGGTAATCACATCCCGCAAGAGAAGTACAATGACAATGAAATAAATACCTGACAGTTGGTTGTGATTTACAGAGAAGGAGAGTAAGTTGGTGAGGTTTGTCAGTGGTGGTAGGCTGCCTACGAAGAGGTTGCTGTTTAAATTGATCTCTTGAATGTTGGTGCTCTGTCCGAAATTGGTGATGAAATCCATCGAGCCACTGAGCAAATTAAATGACAGATCTAAATTCATCATGACGTGATTGGGTCCTGCGCATGTCATCGAGACGTCATCATGTCGTGATGACGTCATACCGTTCATGAGGACAGGTCCGGAGAATTCATTGCCGCTCAAAAGTAACACTTGTAATCTACAACAGTCAATCTTGCAAAATCTAAATTTATCCAAATTTTATCGTGCTGCGATAAAGCCGAGAATATATTTTGACTTTGAGACAATAAGAATGACATGTGTCATACGTGGAGGATTCGAACAGTCTCGGGGGTATCGGGCCATATAAAGAGTTGCTCCTGAGGTCCAGTGTTTGTATTATCGGGCCGACGGGGGGAATCGTCCCCGTGAAATTGTTGTAGGCCAAAGATACGTAAAATAAAGGCAGATCTACAATGACGTCACCATGACGTCATCACCAAAACCGTTTTATTCCTTTGAAAGGCGGCGGAGCCGCAATTCATTCCGTTGCAAAAACAAACCCATACACTTTGATGACGTCATCATGTACTCACATGCTATTGAGGTGGGTATAGGACCGGACATTAAATTACTGAAGGCTAAAAGGTAAAATAAACTTTTCATGTTAATGATGTTCTCAGAGATCCCGCCAGTGAAGGCGTTGCCAAACAAAAACATGGCCTGCAGTTGACTACAATTGTAGAGACCTGGTGTGACATCATCAATGATATCATAGGTGATGACGTCATATGTCAGCCAGATTCTCACCATCTGGGAGACTTCCGGAGAATTTATTGTTGTTCAACCCTGAAATGTGTTAAAAACCGCGAAAAACCGAAATTCAAATTTTAAATTCTGAAAGTGAAAAATCACCCAAGTATTGTAGATTTGGGGTGTTCCAGGGGGGGAGGCTTCCCTCCAATTGATTCGATGACAGGTCTAAAGATCCTAAACATAGCCTGTTGACAAGACTGGCGGGAACAGTCCCTGAAACTCCGTTTCTTGACAGATCGACGAGCTTGATGCGCATCGGTATATCCGTCGGGATCTACAACGGGTCAAAATTTCGAAAAATTTGAATTCGGTTAGAAAAATCCTCACCGGACCGGAAAACATATTTCGAGATAAATTCAGAGAAACCAACTCGGGGAGGCTGGTTAAGGGCGGGATATTTCCGGATAAATGGTTGGAGGATAGGTTTAAGACTATGAGACCGAGCGACATGGGGGTTCCCAGGGTGGGGAAGGGTCCGGTCAGACTGGATATTTCAGTGAAATTTCGATGAAATTTCGATGAAGATCTTTACTCGTTGCTGCTGAGGTCTAAAAACGCCAGAGTGTCAATGTTAATATTTGGTATCTCCCCCAGAAAACTATTATTTGATAGTTTTAGTAGTTGTAGTTGGGTGAAATCATTTAAATATGTGGGCAGCGGTCCAGACAATAGATTGGAGGACTACAACGAGTCAGTTTCATCGGAATAGAAAGTACGTACCAGGTCCATGTATGTGAGCTTGGGTGCGGTGATGTTGGGAAAGCCACCGGTCAGCCTGTGGATATATCGTGAATTTATTTCTTTTATAGAGGACTCACTGGTTTTCGTTGAGGTTGAGGAAGAGCAGCTCTGCCAGACGCGACATGTCGGGAATGTCTCCCGAGAGTTGATTGAATTCCATGTCTATCGATTGGAGGTGGACCAGATCAGAGATGTAAGATGGAATCTGTCCATCAAAACCGTTAAATCCCTGCGTAAGACATCAGCTGTGAAAATGAAGCTGGATGGAGAATGATCACCAGATCGATTTTAGCCAAGCCTATCATGGAGGACATATTTGGCACAGCCCCGTTTAGAGAGTTATTTCTCAAAATGATAGACATCAAACTGCTCAATTGGGCAAAGTTAGAGGGGATCGTGCCACTGAGACCGTTTGAAGATAGGTCTAGAATCAATATTTGACCTTTCTGGGTTCAGACCAGAAAATGAGAAACATCTTTACCTGAAGGTCCACAGACAATACCATAAAAAGGTTTTGGTAAGCAATAGTTAGTGCCTGTATTATTTAACCAACCAGACTGGTTGATCCATTGTGGCCCTGATGATTTTCAGACGTTTTAGATTCGAAATGCCTCACCTGCTGTCGACGTATATAATGATGACAAGGCGTCTCCAATGAGATCACTCTGAACAGAGTGGATCGTCAGAAAGAGGAGGATGAGCGCTTGCGGCGTCATCTTTGTTGTCTTGGAAGGAGATGCCAGTTGCACACTTCAGTCCAAGAGCCCTGCCCAAACAGTTCGGAAATATCTGTCAAGTTAAGCAAATCTCCGACGGCGCGTCACATTTCACGTGTCACCTACACGTTAAGAAGACCTGGTTGCAACACAGTCGAAGGAATCACAGCGCCATTCTTGTGACATAAACTTCCATTTTGAGTGGAATAGTTCGTAGCGTCATACTCACCCCGATTTACCCCTCGCCCTACACGCAAAGTCGATGGCTGTTTTGGAGTGGACGTGCACGAAGGACGTTCAGTCAATGGCCGAGTCAATCTGTTCATGACAGGAGGCGTATTTGGTTGATGAAGTAGAGGCTGCCTTTTCTGTTCGACTAACAGCACTGACGGTGTCAAGAATGGCATATCGGGGAAGGCGTGGCCGAGAATTTTCAGGCGGGTCACTCTCAAAATCTTGCACTCTTGAAAGACATCTCCTCCTCTAAGGGGTCACGGGCCAGTGCCAAACTAAAGTGGGATTGTAATGGTTTTGAGCAACTTTGTAAAATGATCCCAAAAACACGGTATTACGTATTCGGCTCGAATTTTCTTCTCAGTTGTGTTTACGCACCGAAGGAAAATGTTGGAGTTTTGATTGAAAAGTTCTGTGTGATTTGTAATTTCGCGCGTCCTCTTAGACCTCTGTTCTATTTCTTTTCTATTCATCTCTTCATGGGTCCAGATTTTGAGGGATTCACTTTGCGTAAAAACTTGATGTGATGATCTGATCACATTACATTTTTTTGCAAAGACATCGCAAACAGCAACAACATGGGCAAGAGATTGATTCAGTTGGCTGACATCAAAATTTTGGGGTTGTTTCGGATCTCATTGCTGAGACACAACAAAATTCTGCATCGACAGATGCTCCATTGGATTCTGAAATGAAAGCAACCAAATGATTTTTCAAACAGATACAGAATGACCTCTTCAACTCTCCAGTTGTGGCGACTCGACTCCATATTTTATTTAATACAGACGTCTCTATGCCCCTCTCAAAGATCTACATATTAAATGAAAATCAAAACACCCCAATATCACAGTGAAGAGGGCCCTTTCGCAAGATGCACGTTTGCATCCTTCCAAATGCGGAATTTTGTACCGTGCTAGTTTGCAGCAATAACCGTGTGCTTACCGCTGAAGAATGAACAGATAGAGCCGCAAGGCCAAGTCGAACCAAAATAAATATAAACAGCTTCTACAAAACACTTTATCAAAATTTGGTATCCAACCAGCTTCCCGATGTGATCTGCAGTGAGTCACCAGAGTAAGCCTTGTTGACGCAGTCCGTTGCCACAGCGCCGTTGGGCACTGAGGCTTCCACGTGGATAAAATCGCATCCTCCTGCAGGGCAGAAATTGTTGTAGTCAGATCGAGCGAGTCTCTGCTTTACCTATTCGATGTCATTTTATTTCAAGTACAAAGATATAAAATAATCACCTGGACAAACAAAATGTTGCGAGTCGTGTCATAGTAGAAACCCTCTGAAGTCTCGACGGCGTTTCTGTTGGCGAGTTGGTTGATCTGCTGGCCGTCCCAGATTGGAGGCAACAGACCTCCTCCAAGCTTGTTGGAGTAACCTCTGGAGACCTTCTTTATGGTGGTCCCGGCTGGGTAACAAACCGCGAGGTTCACGGCTTCGTTCTGCTCAGCGTTGTTTAGCTGGAATGCGAGACTCTGAGACATTCCGGACTTGTAGTGGATCAAGTAGTGAGCTCCAACACTGACCAGGGGTTGGTATCTCCAAATACCAGCAGAATGGAATCCTATCGTGATATTAATTTATGTTTTGGACACGACATCTTGTCATAATGTAACCACGAACCTGCATAGTTTAACTCGTAGTCACCGTGGTTGCTTCCAGTGTGTTCGCTTCTTAAGATGCTCATGTGGTTACCGCCTCTGTTCTCAAAGTCGATGACCCACAATTGGGCGTAACGCTGTGGGCACAATAACCCCAGAGACAAGTCGTTTCTACAGTTGGGAGCACTATAGAAGCCCCACTGTGTCAGCACGGTTCCCTTGGGAGTTCCCATGCCGCTGTCGGGGATTCTAAAGTTGAAGGCCTTTCCTCCATCACCGTTTCTGTCAGACACGTATGACTTGTGTGTCACGTTCTTAAACTGACAGTTTGACAGGGAGTTAGTGGAGGCGACTTGAAACTCCCCGTGGAATCGGGTTCCGACGGCGGAATGGGGTGTCTCGTTTGCGTCGACAGCCCATCCGTCGAAGGAGCATCCGGAGACGACTTGAGGTCCGTCATAGTAGGCGATACCCACCATTGGGATACCATTTCTGGGCCATGATCTGGAATTTTCAGAGAATGTTCAAGGATAATTCCGGGAAAATTCACCTCTGGCGTTGTGAATTCCACATTTGGAAGTTGTTGAATAAGTTGTTTCCGATGTTGTCTGTCCATCCCAAAATAAGACAGTCGGTGATGTAACCAACGCTACCAGGGGAGGGGTGGTCTCCAGATGTGGCGATCTACAAACAGTCAATCCCGTGATGACGTCATCACGAAATAGTCACCTGGATTCCTTCCATGTTATTGGCAAACTTTCCGTATCTGACGTGTACAATGGGTGCTCTGGCCCATAGACCTCTGAATCTGTTGTGATGGGCAGTGAAGTTGTCCAAGTAGATGGGGTCGTCCTTGCCATCCCTCACGGGGGTGTAAGCCGCCATGGGAGCCTCTGGGACCAGGTTCTGTGGAACGTTCCAGTGGTCGTAATAGGTAGCTTCGATTTGAAATCCGTGGTCGCAACCGACACCCTTGTTTCTGTTGAAACTTCTGCGAAATTTCAGCGTGAATTCTCGGAAAATGATGACGTCACCTCAAGTTGATGAGGTTGGGGCGGTAGTCCTTGTACTCGGGTGCGTAAGAGGAGTAACCTCTGGCTCCCATTCTGACGTGGACCCAGTATCCAGCTCCAGGAGATCCTGATACGACATTGTCTTCGAAGGTGTTGTCAGGACTGGTGATCCAAAATCCAGAGACGGCCATACCATAGTCCTGAAGGGGTCAGAGGGTGTGGGCGATGACGTCATCAACTCACCGAACCCATGCGTTCACCGCCAGTTTTGTCCTTGACATTTGTGATCAAGTTGTGTCTAAAGACATTTCCTCTATCAAATTTCAGAGTGGTGTATTTTTAAAAAACTATACCTTTCAACACCATCTTCCAAATACATGCAGTGTCCTTGGGCACCCATGGTAACCATATCCTGGACAACCACATTGTGAGCGCCGTGTACAGTGACGCATCTAAAAATAGAATCGAGTACGGAGGAGTGTCTGATGTAATGACCGGTAGAGTCTCCGGCAACGTGCCAGTGGAATGGGTATCTGGCGATTTGATCTTGTCCCATACCAACTCCCAAAACTCCCTCAATGTGCACGGTGCTTCCCGCCAAAAACATGGTGTGGGCACCTGGCTGGGTCAGGGGTGATGACGTCATCGAATTACGTACCGAGACGTCCGGCGCTTCCGGAACTGATGGTGATGGTTCTGGATAATACACCGACTTCTGCTCGCTCGTCGACACCCTGAGTGAACACACCGTGGTGGTAGTACATCAAAGCGGGTGAAATTTCAACGACATTTCCGCTGACCACTCTCGTGATGGTCACCTGATGACGTCAGCATGATGTCATATGACGTTTTCCATCACCTTTTCGGCTTGGTCGGGGGAATAATCTGTACCGGCGACGACGAGGTCGTCTCCGACCATCCATGCCGCGACATCAGAACTCTGTGCAAAGTTTTCCGCAAGTGTTAAAGTTGTGGCTCCTCTGACAGCGGTTTGTGCCAAGTAAGTCCATGACTTTCCAAGTCCTTTAACTCCGTGCCATTCCAAAACTCCGCCCTTAGCAACTACGACCACCTTGGAGGGGTCAGGATTCTAAAAATAGATAAGATTTTGCACTGACCTTGGTACCGCAGACCATGTTGTCGACATTAATCTCAACACTTCCACTGAGTACGATGTTGACAGGTGAGGTGAAGGGTTGTGCTTCTGTACCGATCCAAAACTCGCCCTTGACCACAATAGCTGCCGCAGTAATGTCGACAGAGACCAAAGAGCTGTCCAATATCAAAGCGCCACCTGTCGACATTAACTTTTCGTCGTAGGAAATATCAAGTTACGTACCGTATTCGATGGTGATGACGTCAGCTTGTACAGAGGAAACATCCAATAATAACCTCTGTCCGGATTTAACGTTCACGTCTCCAACTCTCTGGCTAAACAACTGGCTCCATCTAGCGTTGTAGTCGCCGTTGGGGGTGGGTCTGATGGGTACGGGGTTGGGGTTGACCACGGGGTCGGATGCCTTCGTTGTAGACGGGGGGGCTACCGATGATGTGGTGGATGGGCTACGTGTAGTTGAGCTGGACACCACGTTTCTTGTCGTTGAGGTGACCACGTTCTGTTTTGTTGTAGTGCTGGCTGGACGAACTGCAGCAGTGGTCGTCTTAACGGGTGTGGAGCCACATGTGACACCTGATACGCTGTCGTAAGAGATGGTGATTGTGGACCCCTGGCCGATTCTGAGCCTTCCGGTGCTGCTGACGGGGAATGTCGACCACAGCTCTACCCTTAGGTTTCCGTTCGAAAAATCTCTGTCTGCTTTTCCGATGTTCGATGAAAATGTCTCGTATTGTCCAATGAGGCCGTCTGTCGCCATGAGCCCGGTGAAAGAGGAGGACTCGTAGACGTTGTCTCCATTGTAATCATATGATACTCTGGCTTGGAATCCCATTCCGGTAGCATGCCCGTCCAACTGCAGCTTGATGGAAGGTTGTTGTGAGTTTAGCTTTCCTGTGATTCCTCTCGCATATAAAGTAGCGATGTATTGTGGTGAGGGAAGTGAATCGATGGCTCTCTCTGGCGATGCGGGTATGACGATTGTGTCTGTAGAAGGTGCTGTGCAACTGATGCATGTTGCCAGGTGTAGTGTGTTTGTGCACTGTGCTGTGGCAGCCACGATCAAACATAGTAGTGTGAAAGTATACATTATGTGTGATTAGGTTTAGATACAAATATACAGTGAAGTCGTGGACTTGCACTCAGCTGTGCTCCTAAAGAATACCGTACACATTTTTGAAACGCCTTAAGAGTCACTTCTCGAACTATCAGCACATGTTTGAAGCTTCTCAGCCATCTTTTCGCATCTACCGTGTCATTCCGATAAAACTGTCAATATTTCGGGGAAAAGGGGCGATTGTAGAAGTCCAAGGGGCAAAATTGATACCAAGCGGTAGCATAATTAACGCGACATACGCGGTTGTTACCGAAAATTGGGAAATTCTAATCTGGAATTTAATGAGATTCCAGATTTTTCTGATTTTGGAATTCTGGACTCAGGTTCCCCAACATTGAAAATAAAATAAAAATGTTGCAATTTTGGTGTAGTCAGATTGATTGGGGTGACGTCAGAGACGGTCAGCAGGTCTACAAGTATGATTTTCGGTGGGGCAACGGCCCGCTCGGATTGTATTACGGTCTGCAATAGACCGGAACAAACGTCGAAAATTCTGCAAAAATCTCCATTTTGGTGGAAATTTCATATCCGAAAATAGAAGTTTCTTCTCTTTTTGAAAATTCATGTGGTGGAATGCTTGTCATACCATATCATCACAGGCAACATGATGAGATTGGAATAGACCAGCCTCTCATCCAATGATGCGATCTTCGTATCGCGAGATAAAACAAAGATCACCACTTTATATTTCTGTACTTCCAACAGATGCACATTAGCCCTCTCGTAACGCTCTTGTACAAAGGTGTGAGTCTCTGAGCCTTCATGAACCTCATCGCTTTTCAAAATCACTTTGAATCAACAGAGCACATATGCATCGCCGCCATCTCTGGAGGTCTTGTGCGTCTGCATCTCTGCTTTGACGTCATACTGATCAATGTGACTGGCTAAAATCGCAACAATTTTATTTTTCAATTTTTGGAACCAAAATCCTTCCTGATTTCTGAAGTAAAGAAATCAAAACTTCTTTTATTCTTTTTTGCGCTATTTTTGGAAAGATTTGCCACGCTGTATTATCATATTGCTGGATTCTGGTTCCCCTTCTCGGTAATGAACACGTTAATTACCGAGATTTCTTAATGTGGGGCGGGAATCTGACCAAACTCTGCAATAATCCTTCAGTGGCAGCAATTTTTCAAAATTTGCAAAATCTCTTCACGAGCAACTACCACAAACCTGTCTAAACCCAAAATCTTCAGCTCGCTCCCAACCGCAAAGTGGATTATTCCAAATTGTGATTCTTCTACTTTTTGAGAGTTCGAAATTCTGTTGCCGGTCTTTGAGGTCGGAGTTTTAAGTTCATTGAGACTGGCACTTCTTTCGCAGGCAACAACAGAATTTTCAAGCATGAGGACGCTGTGATGTCCTTCTCGCTCTTGGAACAATACCTTTAAAAACAGCACATACGGTGTGATCATTTTAATGATGGTTTCATGTCACTGTTTTTTGTCTCTTGGTTGTTGGAGAAGAGGACGCTGTGATGTCCTTCTCGTTCTTGGAACAATAGCTTTAAAAACAGCACATACGGTGTGATCATTTTAATGATGGTTTCATGTCACTGTTTTTTGTCTCTTGGTTGTTGGAGAAACTGTCAGACAGTCCAGCATCGAGTTAATGCTCCTTTCTAGCTCGGATAAATCGCCTTCGGTATTTGGTAATATCCTCCTTGAAGTCTCCCCACGACTAACAGCTGCGGTAACTTCGACGGTGCGCCGCAGATCCTCTGTATTTTTACGAGCCATCTCGTTCACACTGTCCACGAGGTCTTTCCAATAACCGCCAGCAGGTCTAAAATTGACATGAACCCCAGAGTCTCCTCTTGTCAGTTTTCGGATGGCATCGATCACCTCGGTGGTGAGTGCGTGATTCTGCTCGCACAACATGTTGATTGAAACTTTATATTCTTGTGCCTCCCCTGAGGCTGGTTGATGATATATGGAGTCACAATTTCCTCTAATCATAGACACTGTTATATTTGCCATCGTCCGTGCATGAGTAGTGATGCTGTCAACCATGATGTTGTAACTGTCCACAAGTTCTTTCCAAGTTCCAGCTGTACGACTAACTTTGACTTGACATCCAAACAAGCCATCGACGCCAATCTGACGATTGACAGAAATAACCTGATGACATTGAATCAAGAGGAGAAGTCTCCTTCAATCACGGCAGTGATCGCATTCGTGACAACTTCGACGTGTTGTGTCGTTGCAGCAACAAGGGAATTATGTGCAGCGAAAGACGCCTTCCAGTCTCCCCTCCAATCATCTGGCACAACCGCGACACTTTTCTGAGCACAGTCAAAATGACAAGTCAAGATGAAAGTTGAGATCTCACTGCGCAGAGATGATCAAGAAGTTGCTGGTTTCTGCTTGCGATTGAGTTGAACATCTCTGCTATGTGAAGATCTTGTTCAGAAGAGCCTTTCTTGGGGATGATGCGGACAGAAAAATCGCCACCTGCTTGTGCTTCTAAAGCATCGGCGATGTTGTCGCATTCACGAATGCTGCGATGCTCCATTTTTCAGTCTGGAGTTTGGAATGGAATGCAACAGTCGGAATTTTACAATCCTCGAAATAAATATATTCTACAATTACCGATGTACCTTTATTTATTTTGCGACCACACGCGCGTTCATCATGCCTTCGGTTGCCACTGGGCTCCCATCCCAGCCGATGTTTGCACTTGTCATCCCTTCAAATTGCTCCCTGAAACCTCTCGTGTATCAGTACAAAACCAAAGCTTCTTCCAGAAACTAATGGGTGGGCGGGTGTCTCCCGCAAAGAAATAAAAGGAATGACGTCTTATGTATCATATATTTATTTGTCGGATTGTATTACGGTCTGCAATAGACCGGAACAAACGTCGAAAATTCTGCAAAAATCTCCAAACGTGCTTTATAATAATTATAATGGCTTAACCTCAAAAAACGACTTTCAAGCGTGGTAGTTGAACTGGACGTGCCGAAGATATCATCACAGGCAACATATTGGAAGACCACCCTCTCATCCAATGATGCAAACTTGAGTGAGATAAACAAAGATAAGAGGAACACAACTACTTTATATTTCTGTATCCTTCCAACAGATGCACCACATTAGCCCCTCTCTTAACGCTCTTGTACAAAGGTGTGAGTCTCTGAGCCTTCATGAACCTCATCGCTTCATTATCATTGCGGTTCATCAAGATCGCTTGGATGTTTTGTTTACTGAGAAGATGTCCAAACTCTGGAAGGCTATTATACTGAGCTAATAGTTCTGGTGTCGGTGCCGAGACCAACAGAGCGCAGAGAGTCTTGATGTGCGAAGACTCATGCATCACCGTCATCTCTGGGAGACCTTGTGGTACTCCGTCTGCATCTCTAGCCAAGAAGAAATCTTCCACTTTCTGAGAAATTTCAGCGAGATCTCATGGAATGTACAACTCAATAAGAGTGCCAAAAATAGAACAGACTTTGAGACTCACTCTGACGTCATTCAAGATGGTCACGGCGTCGTCATGCTCAAAAATTCTGCCGTTGCCTGCGAAAAATATGGTGTAGTGGATCGCCTCCAGTATCATTCTGTAGATCCAAAAGATGATATCTTGGGACATTGTCTCAGGTGCTGCCTCGTTCAGTACCAATGAACTTGCTGTACACGTCATTATGACATAAACTCCGGATCAAAGACCGGCAACACAACTTCGAGGAAAAGTCGAGGAAAAGTCGAGGAAATTTCGGGGTTACGTACTGGATGAGCATATTCCTTCGAGTAAGGGGTCAACGGATTGCCGCAAGAATTCAACAAGTTTCACGGGGCTAGTTTTCGGTGTCGGGTTGTAGAGGGGTTCTAAAAGGTTCTGTCGGAAATGGAAAAATACTATCTTTGTTCCTGGAAAGTTTTCAGAATTGGTGGTGGAAGATTCCAGGAGATTTCATGGAAAAGTCGTGGAGATTTCACCTATATATTGACGCATGTCAGCCATGCCCGTCTCAATCGCCGCTTCGCTGGTGGCGAACCGCGGGGCCCAATAAGAATCCTCCGTGGGAAGCCCTGGGACAATGTTACGTCATCTTCTTCGCGGTACTTACCGTGTGTTCTGCACTTTTCCCGCAAAACGTCTCGGTACTTGGGCAGTTGATCTTGTGCGAATCTCAAGTTATTCAATCTGGTCAACAACTGTGAAATTTCAGTGAAAAGTCGTAATTGGTTCAGTCTACAACGAGACAAATCCATCAAATGTTGTTTTTTGCAACAATAACTCACTTGCGAGATCTTTTGATTTGTCAGTTTGGTGTGTGTCGCAGCATCTAAATATAGAGGTGTCTCGTGCTTCTTCCCCACAAATGCAGACACTTGTGATTCCCTTTTTGATTTGGCTCTGGCATTGCCACACAACGGGATCAGTTGGCTCTGCATTATTTTACTTACATTTTGTATTTAAAAGAAAATAATATTAATTCTTTTCTTGACATGTACACCGGTGTGCACCAGTTATTTTACACAATCATATCATTGCAGATAGACATACCCTCATATTACAGACTTGTACAAGTGATTGTATGTAGGTCAATAGTGTTCTATTTATAGAGTTGACCATGGTATTGACAAAAAACTCGGAAATTTCAGGTAAAACTAGTGAAAACATGAAGGGCGTAACTTGCACAAATATCTCAAAGACGTCCAATACCGACGCCGAGTGGCTGAATTTTCGTCAGAATTTAACCGAAAATTCCTCGAAAATTCGTTTCAAAATTCCATGAAATTTCCAGATAAATTCCTCACAATACTTCCTCGTCTACGGGTGTCCAGGTCTCGGCCTCCAAACAGCGCACAACAAATGTAGACAATACCTCCTCTTGCGTTTGGATAAAAGCTGTGACCAAAGGTGAATACAATACCATCAGATCCGGAAGAGTTTTCTGCGAAATTTCAGTGAAAACTCGGGGTCGAAAAAAAATGGCGGCTTACGGGATCGATCCCGGTGTCTTCGAACATCTTGTTGATGTTGACGAGGGTCTTCTGAGCGGAGGCGAGTTCGTTGGTGAGGGGTGGGGTGACGCTCAAAGTCTCAAAAACGTCATTAGTGTACAGTCTGGCCACCTTTATGATGTCATCACGAGATCAAAATAGTTAACTGTGAAGCGAAACAATTCGCAAAGATATCTTGATGGCGGGAAAAATAACCGTAATAGTGAGCCGCGTGAATTAACGTGTGTGAAGCGGTAGTGACCGTGCCAGTGGCACAGCACACAGATATCTCACACACAAGCGCTTTTTAGAGGATCTCATGATGGAAGAGGTTGAGGCACCTCTGAAAGAAAGTAACTAAAATCGGTGACGGAAGGTCTGTTTGTTTTTGGCAGGATCTGCATCGTGCTCATCTGTGGTAAGAAATACTGAAATATGTCAATCTACAACGATATTTTTCAGAGCTATTTTTAGAATCCACAAGAAGACACACCTTGATCTCGAATTTGACATCTTTTTGGAATTGCTCCATGATCTCGATGAAGTTGTCAATAGACCAGGGCTTAAGAGCCGCAGATGACAACCGCATGTAGTATTCGTATCCCGATTTCGTCTGGAACTGCCTCATCTCATCGTATAATCTACGAGTTTTCCGTGAGTTTTCTTCGAGTTTTCGGGAAGGTCAAGTGTACCTGTCCTCCACTGCGTCGGGGGTCGCATTCGGTTGAGACATCATCATTCTGACAGCGATTACGTCTTGGAAGATGGTCCAATATTGACCCAGTTGTATTTCGCTTTTCACACAATTCTTTCTGTAGTCCGACAATTTTTCTCTGAAATACATCACCAGCTCTTCCATATACCTATTTCTATAGTGGAAATCTACGTGAAAATTCAGTGAAATTCCGATGAAATTTGAAGACCTTCAGAGTCGCGCTCCATCTTTTGTTCTCGGAGTTTTGCCACGTCATCTTTTGTGATTGTGAGTAATTCAAATATCTCCGGGTGTAGTTTATATTGTCTGAATATATTCCTCATGAATCTACAACCGTAAACATTTCCCGCCAAAAAAGTCGGCTCTAGAAATTTCGAGGAAAACTCACGCGATGGAATGTTGTGTCTTTGTGATGTGATATCTTGCTCTAAAGTAACTCAGATTTTGGAAGACTTCTGCTTGTTCCTGTCTGGACACCAACTTCCCGCCTAAATCGACCGTTATGAAATTTTCAAATTTTGAAAACTCACTCTCTTCTTCGAAACATGCGGTGAGCAGTTCTTCGTATAATTTGGTGTTTAGAGGGTAAGAATACTCCGTGAATTCGGGGTCCCCCAACTGCCTCGCCAAGCATGACATAGTCCTATCTAAGGTTGCTGACGTCATCAGTTTTATTGTAATGAGACATTGTTATTGTGATGGGAAGGTTTCATGTCAACATCATAGAGTAAAAATGTTAAGCGTTTCTTCAGTGCTCAAATTATTGTGCCTGGAACAAATATTCGAGCTGGCACGATTGTTTGTGCCGTTGTAAACTCACCAAAAGCGTCCAGGGATTCCTCTTGTCCAGCATCACTCCTAGTTATCACTTCTAGATCTTCCTTTATGTCATCTAAAACCTCACAACTTGTTCTCTACAACCAGTCAAACCTGAATGTTTATGTGCGCGTTGTAGATCGAGAATAAAAGTTTTTAACGGATGTTTTTTGTCTGAAAATGCGTTTCAATATTGTAAAATTAGACTCCCCAGTTCTCGGTAACGAACACGTTAGTTACCGAGATTTTAACCTTAGTGCCGGAATCTGGCCAAGATCTTCCAACGTTCTAAAAATAGAAGACGAGAGTTGATGAGTTACCGTTGTGCCGTCCATCTCTATGGTGTTGATGGTGGATTTTGGCTTTGTTAAATGACCCAAAATTCCGTGAAAAATCACGGCGGCTTGCCTCTCTCTCCACTCCTTTACAACGATCATTTTTCGAAGAAAATTCTTTTACATTTTTTTCAACTTCCGGGAAATTGATCACGAGTTGAAATTTACTTGAAATTTACCTGAAATTTCGTCTTGAGACCGTTTTCGTCGACACTTTCCACTTTGATCAGATTTTCAGCGAAAATATTTCTGTCCACTCTGCGTAACATATCTACTCTGTACTCCAAAGAATTGGCCACAGTGGGGTCCCATGGTTTTCCATTCTACAACGAGTCAATTCCAACCGAAAACTGGACGAAATTTGTCACCTGGATCAGATTGCAGTAGAAATGATGAAATTTCACGGAAATTCCGAGGAAAGGTCTGTAGGCGCCCATCAATGCTTCAGAGTCCTGCATTTAAATTTCAAAAATATATTCATAGATATTAAAATTTATACCGCTTGTCCGACCGTCTCCGCCTTGAAGAAATTTGTGGCCATCAAAAGAGATTCGTAGGCGGCAGCCTGTCACCATCAGAATTTTCCAGGAATTGTCTGATATCTTACGGAAATTTCACCTTCTTCATCGCAATGGTCAGATTCCACTGTGGTGTCGTTCTCAGAACAGGTGTGTGACTTTTCTCTGAAATTTGCGAGGCGAAATTCGAGTGCATGGCGCCAAAATCACTTTCCACGTGTTTTGCTGGTCTGCGGGGGACAGGCGGTGGTGGGGCGCCTGCGGGTGAGGGCGTTGTAGATGAGGGTGTTGTAGGAGGAGGTGAGGTGGGTGGGAGGGAGGGAGGTACGGATTGAGTATTGACATCGGGGGATGAAAGTGTTTTGGCGGGAAGCGGTGGAGGTTCTATTTATATCAGAAAAATACAGAGAGTGAGTTGATCAAAACATCTCCATGAAAAATTAAAAATTCACACACGCCAAGGTTTCGTTACAGTGAATGACATCTGCCTCCATAGACACAATACGAGCAATAGAGGATGTTCACACTCACGTGTTTGTGTGGTGTTGCCCGTAGGATTTGATGTCGCAGGATTAGAAGCTCTTGCAGCAGGTCTTGGAGGTGGTGGACATATCGCCTTCGCCGAGAATTTTTGTCCAGAGTCAGCGAGTGTTAATAGAGAAGATACTTGTATCTATCTTGTGTCAGATCGATCATCAGCATCAGATCATTTTTGAAAAATAAACCTGGTCAAGAAAAGCAGAGGAGATGGTTCTGGGATGTTCAGGCAGATCCTCTACGAGGTTTTTATTGGAAAGATGTTCCAGCACCCAACGTAAAAGAAGATCACGCTCTAAGGACCTGTTGCGATGTTATCAGTTGATTCATCTGATCAGATAGAGAACACATACCTTCGATCCGCCATGTTGTGAAAAATGTACGGGAGGATTGCTGATGTCACCGCGTAATGTGACACACTCTACAAACGTTGACGAAGGAGGAGAACGAGGGCAGAAGAGAAGACTTTCCTGAGGAAAGAAGTATCTCTAATTCGTTGTACTGCTACCAGCTGTACGGCATCGTTTGTTCCTCAATTGTCGTCAGTTTACGCATGCTTCAGCTCTGTCTGCTCTCAGAGGCGTCAGATGAGCTGGGAAGAGGGCTATGAATGATACAGTTGGAGGGTTCGTCTCCCAACTGTTGATGCATGCCTTCCGAGGTGTAGAAGATCGAGCGAAATCTAAAAATCGGGCAGATCACATCGCGAGAAACCCACAGAAATGGTCCTCGTGTCTTTCTTCCATGAATACACCAGTATTCAGATGATGATCCTCTGTGGAGTCGTCTTTCTGTCTACTATTCTCCCACTATCTATGATACAAGCCAGTGTGCAGGATCTTTCACAAAGAGAGGTGGGTACTTGTTTCTGGACATTTCTCCCTGTCTAACTCTAATCTAATTGCCGATTTAGCTGCTCGATTCGCGATGGAATTGGACTGTGGACGATGCCAACGATCTCTTTCAGGCGTGCGGAGAAAGAGGACGTGATTTGTATGCTCAGGCGCTGAAATTTTACGGGGTCCTGTTTTTGTTCTCTTATTTCCTTCTTGGATCGTTCGCTCTGTATTTCTGCCTACAGAAATCAGAATGGAGAAAGGTAATGCCAACAAATGAGTGTCTTCTCAACATCAATGTTCAATATGAACTTTTGTTAACTTCCAATCTAGGTGTGCATGTACGCCCCTCTCTTTTTGGTCGGAACAGATCTGTTGGAGGACTATTGCATTCTCTCCCTTTTGAAACATTTCGAAACGAATAATCTCACTTCTTGGCAGGCAAGTCATATTCACTGTCATGGACATTTATCCATCATTTCATCATTTATTAAGGTCATTCAGATTTCCCTCTTTCAAAAAATCGGCTCAACCGCGACACAAGTGAAATGGGTGAACGTGTATCTCAACAGTGCCATCTTAGCTCTGGTGGCTCTCAGATATTTTGTGGGGGGATTTTCAAACAAGGTGAGTGTCTACAACATTGTAGATGAATGATTTGTACAGGTTGGAAAGACTTCTGATAAGGTAAAGGCAACGAAAGATGTGAAGGCAAAGAAAAGTAAAAAGGCTGATTAATTTGAAATAAACATTTACTACCTTCACATGCCTTTCTGTTGTCATCTCGATGCAGAGATAGAATTAGCGTGGTCAAGGAAGGGTTAGATTCGAATGTCTTTAGGACAATCCATCTAATTCTACAGGAAAAACCTCTCATGTAAGCCGTTGCATGTTCTTCGAAGACTTTCGGCTTGTGGCAAAGTGGAGTTGTCTGGTCTATGAACATCCCCCGTTGTCTACATTTATTCATAGATCTTGTGTCAACCCGCAGAAACCAAAGAGGAGAATTTAAAAAATGTCGACCAACACCTTTTGTTTTGTTTTCCACAAGGCGATTGCCGAAAGCCTCAACGAGGAGGCCTGGGGAGCTTCTTTCAACGCGACACTTGATTCTACATAGACACAAACACACAGGTTTTATAATTCATACTCTTCATTGATGTATGAAGCTGAAATGACGGTAGGATGGCCTCTCAAACAGCGGCACCACAGAAAACAGACGCTAACGGTAACATAATCCAGTCGGTGAAGATTGTGGTGGTTGGAGATGGTGCAGTACGTTGATTTGAGCCTCCTCTTTTAACGGCTGACGATGATAGGTCGGCAAGACCTGCCTTCTCATTGTTTACACTTCAAACAGCTTCCCCAACGAGTACGTTCCAACCGTTTTCGACAACTACAGGTTGGTTCTGAGGAGATCACTTCCATTTGTAACGATTCACCAGCGCTAACGTCCACGTCCACGGAAAAACGATATCACTAGGTTTGTGGGATACTGCTGGACAGGAAGATTACGACGTGAGCTTCAATCTTAATGTTCATCTTTTAATCTGAGACGTGCAGCGTCTGAGACCGCTCTCGTACCCTCAAACAGATATTTTTCTCATTTGCTTCAACGTCGTATCTCCTGCCTCTTATGCCAACGTTAAAAACAAGGTACATCTTTGATGTCTTTCTCTTCCTGAACATCACAGTGGTGGCCTGAGGTACGGCACCACTGTCCAGACGGGAAGATCATTCTCGTGGGCACAAAGATCGATCTTCGTGACGATGAAGAGGCCGTCGCAACCCTCAAAGAAAGACATCTGAAAGTCCTCACTCCTCAAGATGGACAGAACTTGGCCAAAGAGATCAGAGCCCTCACTTATCTAGAGTGTTCAGCCCTCAAAGGAACAGGGCTGAAGCAGGTCTTCGATGAGGCCATCAAGATCATCTTGTTCCCATCAACCCCCGCCGCCGACGGTAAGAAAGAAGAGAAGAAGGAAGAAAAGGCCGCTAAGAAGAAATGTATCATCCTGTGAGTAAAGAGGACAAAATTACGCTTCTTTACTGCTTCGGTCACACGCTGCTGAGCTTTGAGCGGAGGATTTCGATCTTGTGTACAATTTCGTCTGCTTGTTGGGATTCAAACCGGTACGACTTCTGCCTAAAGTCCATCTGGAAATGCATCGCCTTTCCTGGTACAACGTAGATTCCCGCCAAATCCCTCAGATATTTCGTCTACAACGGTTCAATTTGGTGACGCTCTACAACGCGGTAGATTACCTTCTCTTTTTTGTGTTCGGAGGATTTGAAGACGAGTTGTTCCCCTGGTCCGTCTAAAGTGATAAGACTCGTGCGTTTCTTGCCGATTCGAACGACGGTATAAGACGGCCCAACTGAAAAACCTCCATTAAATATTCCAGAGAGGGGTCTGTCTGTGCCAAAATTCACAGAGCCCGGACGTTCAAAGAAGCTCCCGACCTTAGATCTTCAGCCGGTATTTAAATCGTAGAGAAAGGCTTCACCTTCTTTTTGAACCCAGAGTGTGCGGTGCCGCTGTCTCTCCTCTTTGCTTTGGCTGATCGGTTTAGTATCCATCACTCATCTAATACACTCACCATCGACTAATTTCAGACTCTTATCGGCGAGTAAGCAGGCTCTTGTTTCTAAAATTAATATTTTATCTGGTAATGCAGAATCGACCAAAGCTGATCATATCATCAATTTATTTCAAGAATTTACTCAATTTTTCCAAAAGATCGAAAATAAAGAGGTCCACTCACTCCATTCTTCGGCTTTAAGTCCTCGCTTAGCACATGCGGTGTCTCTGACCTCCTTCAATGTGGCATCCTCTCTGATTGTGAGAGATGTGAAAGTGTTTTCTCCCGGCCCCATCACCTACACCGTTGTAGACGCCCATCATTCTTTGTTTGCTCACCTTCAATTGTGAAGCCTCTTCGTCTATCGGCCACACCTCTATACATTTTCAGCCCAATAATATTTATTGATGCAACTTCACCTTTAAAGAATGTGGGGTCTTTGCACAGCGCGAAATGTTGGCTGATTTTAAGAAATTGTCCAATATTTTTAGTCCGAACCAGTGCTGCGGAGTGTTTAGCCTCTTTTCTCGATGCAGAGAAAAGTAAAGTCCATACCTGGCATGTCTTCATCTGGGGTGCCATCTTTCTCTGCAAATCGTAATAAATAAGCTCGGACATTAATGTTCATGCCCTTCAATGTGTCGACAGTTGATACCTTGATGATTTAATTTTTTCCACTATGCAATCATCCCACCATGCCGAGTGTATCGATGATGACCTCTTCGATCGTGTTACTGGCTTTAACTTTCACTGTGAAAGATGGCTTATAATTTGGCACAAACACATGGATGGGGAATCCATCAGCCTGCGGTCTTCCCACCTGAGGCTCGGGCTTTGCCAGCTCAGCCGCTAATAAATTTTGAGAGCTGTACATTCGTTTAGAAAGACGTTCTATCATGAGGTACATACGAGGTTGGTGTGATGAGGTCTTCGGAACGATCAAAATTATACGACAATTCATCCTGCTCTTCAAAGTGTTTGATCACTGTTTTAGACTTTTCTTGAACTTCTGGTGCATCTTTTTGTCTCAGAGGTTCCAGTGATGCCCTCGACATTCGGTCATCAAATGTTCCCTCTGGTGATGCCTTCCTTTTTTAGAACACCAAGCGACTCACGATGTTGCATAGAAGTTTAGGATTGTGATGATTTTACTCACATCTTCTCCCGAAAGGAAACTAAGAGCACTAACTTCATGAGGTGCTCGTGGTAAGATCCGCTCTCCCTTCCTCTGATATTCTTGTATCAGGGCGAGAACGACACCAAGCTCGCCCACAACGGCCATCGTGTCTGTCTATGTCTATTTTCTAATGTGATGTTGAAATGTGTTGTGGAAAGATCTAATTTCGTTCGGAAAGCTTAAGATACGAAAAAATTGAAGGGTGGTGTTGTGATTCTGTTCTGAGATGAAGCTTCATTTTGGCTGCCGAAGATCTGAACGTAAACGTTGTCTTCTACAATTAAAGTCGGGTTGGTGAAATTACGCTGCATTTCTCGCCAGGAAGAAATGGAACAGCCATCAAGGCAATTCACACTCAACTCGTGTGGACAACGTGGTTCAGGTGCAAACCGAACGATGATCACTTTGACTGAGTGTATCTTTGACAGATGGAAGAGATGGGGTCGTAGCTTCTGTTCCGAGAGGATATGCTGCCAATGGATCTTTTGGATTGCACGGATCGAAAGGATCTGATGGAGAAGACGCGAAGAATCAGACCGTGATCATGGCGTCGCGGGAGGACAAGGTGGCCATCGTCTATAATGTTGACAATACAGAAAACAAGGTCGCTTTTCTACCACTTGGCGATCCCTCGGCATCAATCCGGGTTCGTAGAAACATCCTTCATTGTCACTGAACACGTCAAGTTGCTGGCCACGGGAGGCGATGGAGGCAAGGGTGGTAATGGAACGAATGGACATAATGGTAGATAATCATCGAAAAAAAGATACACCTCATCAAATACAGGAACAAATGGAGCGGATGGTGATGATGCAGGATGGGGACAACGCGCGACAGGTACAATGCGGACAACTTTTCCATTTTCGGAATGGATTTCAGACTTTAGACTTCTGATGATTAAACATGGTAGGGGGTTTACCAGGAGGCGCAGGAGGTTATGGAGGTCTTGGAGGAGATGGTGGTTTTGGCGGGAACGGTGGTTTCATTCAAGTGAGATTATGCAACAGAAGGAAGGTTGATGTATTGTAGTTGCGACTAGAAAAGGGCGATACTGATCTGATGATGGTGATAAAGGAGATAAAAACAGAGGGTGGTAATGGAGGGAGGGGAGGAGAGCCGGGGAAAGGTCAGTCTACAACGACACTTGAATTTCTACATCTTGGGATGTCCACAGAAATTTATTATTTTATATTCCGGGAATTTTTGATCATTTCGGCTTCTAGTAAAAATTCAAATTGATCAACCTGTTCTAAAAATAGAATAGGCGGGAAAGGGGGTGAAGGAGGTAAAGGTGGAAGAGGCACAACGAGTGGTAGAACCCGGTATCTCCCCGGAGATGGCGGTTTTGGTGTGAGTGTCGACCCATAATATGTACAACTGACACGTGTCAGGGAGGACATGGTCCAGACGGAGTACCGGGAAGACCTGGATACAATGGGAGGACTGACTTGTACTTGATCGCGGTAAGATATCATAATTTATTTTCTTTGCGAAACAGTACGAAACTACAAATAGAAGTTGACAGTGCAAGGTGTTGAGATTTTTATTTCAAAGACATCGTAACATGACTTTATATCTATCTTGGTTATCCTATTATGATATCGTGATGAATTGTCGTAGGTTGAATACCCCGAGGGCGTGAGATATTACAGGAGTGCCTACAAATTAGAGGTACTCGTACACGTCATCACATGTCATGATGACGTCATAGGTGTCAGGCGTGACATATGATACGGACGGATATGGCGTCATCGAACCGGGGAGCAGACTCAGAGTTAGAATAACAATGCAGAACATTGGGGGGATGCCAACACCCTCTGAACAGTTTATCAAAACATACGTCATCAACAACAAATGGGTCAATTGCAAGGTACAAATATTTGTGCTCAGAAATATCCTGGAAAATCAGGAGAAAAATTCTGATCTACAACCAGCCATCAGATTATGTTAACCTGGAGAAATACATCATAGCCGGGAGCGGCACTACAACGTCACCCCTGACAATTTATTTGAATGATATAGAAGAGCCGAGTATTGAACCTTTCAAATCAACTGGAACCTTGTCCCATAGAGCAATTGTAGAGCGAGTTAATATTGGTAATTTATTAATTTATCTATTATTTTTTATATATTTTATATTATGGTTTCTTCGAGTCTCAAAGTCTGAAAACTGTTAGGAATGAAATCGGTTGAGGTTGAAAACACATTTGACATACGACATGCAGTAGAGATATCTCCGGTGATATGTCCCTCTACAACTACATTTCTCCGAGAACTTCCGATCTTATTTTCAATATGGAATAGGTCTTCAAGAAGGTAACTTTTACTCCTCTAAAAATAGAATTTGGTGATGTACTAAAAATATAAACACGTTCGAAAAGAGGGAAAAAATATCCATTTTTATTCACATCTACAACGATGTAATAACACTGTATAGAATCGGACTTGATGAGGACACAAAGAGGCATGTGTCTGTGTGCCTCAATGTAGTAGAATACGAGGCTACCTCCTCTAACTGTGTTTTCAGATGGGAGAAGGGGTCACAGCAATACAACTCTAGGTAAATTTCTTGGAATTTTCTTTAGTGAAATTTCCATGAAATTTCGAGGAATGAAGGTTGCAGATCGGTCAACAGTAACTTCTCCATCGGCCCGAATGAAAAGGTGGGTTGAAAATTCCCCCGAAATTTCACACTGACTCGTTGTAGTTGGTCGTAGCCTGTACTTTTCAACTGAAAGATGCGCCCATTCTGACACAGTCAAAGTTGCATTTCCGTGCGACTTTGAGACTCGGACACCCACAAGAGACGACAGTTCCCAGGGATATTCAGATCTCCCCCTTTTCGGTGCAGATCACGGAGGAGTACAACTACAACGCGATATCAGATGTATTATTGGTGATCAACAACGAGACAACCCCCGAAACACTTCAAGCTTGGAGAGATGTGAGCATTAACTTTACCATTATATTTCTCCGAAAATTTCAAGTTATTGTAGTTTATTTATCCTAGCAATAAAGACCTGCGGAGTCCGACTCCCGCGGTAACTACCGTGACTCCGAAATCGAGTCACGTTATGTTACCGAGAGCGAGTCGGACTCCGCAGGTCTCTACCTAGCAAGCACAAAAAATATACTGATACTTATTAAAATACAACAATTTATTTTGTGAAAGAAAAGTCGTCTGTTCTAAATGATATAAAATGACTGGTTGTAGTTGGTCAGGTCATTAGGTTTCGAATCGAGTGTCTGGAACGCCAGTTTATACCACGGCGTCGATCTACAACGACCAGACAGCACCACCGGCCGAAGGTGATATGCCCAGATTCCCGTGAAAGTTCACTGAAATTTTAGGTTGGTGGACAGTTTTGCGGGTGGCCTCATCGTCTTTTTAAACAATGACTGCAACAACGAAACCGGTGAGAGAATAAAATCCTCCAAAATGCTGGTGGCTGGCCAGCTCTACAACGCGGCAAGACATCACAGATTACACACGCTCATTTTCGGGGAGAACTTTGCCATTCCCGAGCATATTGCAGCACCGCTAGGTATGGCGTTTTTCAACTTGAAAAATTTTACAAAAAACCTTCACCTAAATTCTTGGAAAAATACAAAATTTTGGCGGGAAAATGACGATGACGTCATCTGACGTGTACAGAGAGTTGTAGACAGGTTTTGTTTCCCTCAGAAGAGGCGTTGATCGACCATTTATGGCTCTACCCACAGCTGGGCAAGAATGTCAGAGCGTTATTCCGCGGCTCCGACGCTGCAGATTTTTCTGGCGGGCTTTTGGAATGTTCCATGAACAAGCCGGTATTTTTAGCTTTGAGACGGAGGGAGACGACCCTGAGTGTTTATGAATCTAAAAGTCAAAACTATCCAATCAAATGGATAAGCTTGGACAGCTTCATTATGCTGAGGTCAGGATTTTACTATGATTTTTTATTATAATTTTTTATACTTCGGAAAAAACGTCAATAAAATAAAATGAAATAAAATAAAATAGTTTGCCTGGCAACATACAGATTCTCCATGACAACAAAATCATTAATTTGGGCCTATTAAAAGGCAACGAGGGAAAAAATTGGACCGAGATATCCACAGACATTGAGACATGGAAGGGGTGGGTCAATGTTTTGAGACGACCCAATTCTTTGTGCCCTAACATGACACAGAATGTTGGAGCCGATGGCCCGCGTTGTAATCCGCGGTGTCGACGAGATCTACAACTTGCCACGTATCGTGATGAAGGTATCTTCTTCAACATATCAAATTTCGGCGAGATTCCGATGAAATTTCAGGCACAATTCGGAGATAGCATGAAATCCAACATCGAGAACGTGCATTGCGCGGTACACGCCCCCTCCGGGGCTTTATTTATGTTTAAGAACAAAAAGGTATTATGGTTCTTTGGAGAAATTTCTGAGAAATTTAGAATGAATTGTTGGGAGGAGTGAGCATGGCGCATTGTAGATTGATCATCAGCCCTGAGAGCGACCGGGGAATGGGTGCGTACGATAATGTTCCCTGGGACACCCGCTTCGTTGTAGAGACGTCTACAACTGTCATCTACTTTCAGACCAGGACACCTCAAGAGAAAGACGCCTTTTTGGATGAATGGAGAAAGTTCAGCCCAATTCCTCAATCTACAACACCCACCCCCTCATCTCCGCCACGAAGATGTGACTGTTCTCTTTTTAAACTTTAAATTCGAGATTTGGCGCCAAAAAAAACTGATTTCGTTCAGCTGTTCACCCAGGAGATGTGAGAAACTTTGGGCTGCCCAAACATTTGAGCCCATATGATAACGATAGAGTGCACCTGTCCATGTTGATGAACAAGATAATGGGTAGACCCCACATGCCTTTCAGTCCCAAAGAGTCCCCTGGGAACACAGCAGCAATCATCATTGTAGAGGTACGTTGATTTTTGTAGTTTCTGGTTTGAAATTTCACTGAAATTTCCCAGGAAAGGTGGTACTCGGGAGTGCCGACACGCGAGACGCTGGCCAAGAAGGCCGAAGAATTTTCCCAGAAACTTCGCTCCTTGTTTATGGACCGTAGCTTTTCGGTGACCTCACGTTTCAACGACCCTCTGATCACCACATCTACAACGATGATTGGCCACACCAATTATTACGTAGGAGATATCGTAGTGAGAGAGGTATGATGTCATCAGAATTTCCACTGCTTTCGCTTCACATTGCATAAAAAATGACAGGTTTTCAACCCTGACACGTGTCGCTTGGTTAATCTGGTATCACTTAATGATATCCCAATGGAACACCAAGTCGCTCGCGTCTACAACCCCACCACCAAATTCCATTTCCTCAAGGTGCGAAATTTCGACAAAAATTCATCGAGAATTCTGACACCGCCAGGCGATGTGCTTCCCGCAGAAATTACGTGCACTTTATGTCTCTACAACGCGCTTGGAAGCACCACCCCCATCACCTTTTTGTTTCATGTCACGTGACGACCTTGACACCGGAGTTATTATGGCCTCCATTCTCAGCGACATAGCCGGTAATTCTTTAATCTTGAATTTTGGCGGGAAAATCCTGATCTAAAATAGACGAATATATCCATCTGGAGTCATTCGTGGACATCCCAGCGAATATCAAGACCAATTGTATGACAAAAATACACTGTCTCAAAGATTTGTTTCTCCCCGGTCTCGACCTCGTGAGTCTCGTTGTAGATCTATAATTTAAAATTAAAATAATTCAAGCCCACCACCAAAGAGAGATTGGAAAGTTTAGGCGGGAAGATCATCATGGAGATGTGGACTCATGCAGAGCACATGTTTGTGGGGTCAGGCATGCTGAGCAGTCTCACAGCTTCACCTGCCCAGAAGGCAGCCATGGAGTTGTTTAAGAACGTCGTGGAGAATCTGCTCTCCTTCACAAAGACAAAAGAAACGGGTGAGTTGTGTCAGACGTAGTTTCGAAAGATGTGTTGGTGTTTTTGGTGTTGTGGTATTACCACGGACACGGATTTGTACAATTTTCAAACGAAAATAATCGCGGTAACTACCAATCTGTTGCTGCGAGTTACACGTTAACGTTACCGTGTATCGTATGGCAACTGGTGAGATGTACAAATGCGTGTCCACCAGGTAGCACAATGAATGCAATCCAAAGTACAGAAGAAACAAATACAAAATCGAGATTTTTTGCGTATAAAGATTCTTGGTGTTTAGAGTTAACTATCTTAGAACCCCTCGAAAAGTCGATGAAAGCGATGAGAGTGGACATCTCAAAGATTTGGACCGAATGGGCTGTTGGTGTCGGATTTCCCGCCAAAAAGTCGTCATATGATATCGTACAATGGTATTCACGACCTACCATCTTCTGGCCTGCCGTCGCCGATGCTCACCTCATCAGAGAAAATTCAGTAGAAGTCTCCGCTTCCTCGTCTTATCCGCAAGTGATCGAGAACATCTACACTTTTGTAGACGAAGGCAGGAGGGAGGCGTGCCTCATGGGAATGAAAATGGATGAAGGATGGGAGAATTTGAGAAGTGTCAGGATTGAAGCTGGCGAAGAAGCACCACAGAGAGCTGCCGATTGGGCTGTTGAATAAAATCAAGTTTTATGTGTGAAAATCACTAAAACAGCAAGGAAAAAATTTATATTTCAATGATGTAAAACAGAGTGCAACAAATGCTCCGACTTTCGTGCACACTCTACAGAGTGAATCCATCAGGTGCGCAGGAAGACATGTCGAGATCATGCAGGTGTTCATCGCAAATGACCAAGTGAGGGCTAAAGCTGAGCATCATTGGAATATTTTTGATGTTTTGGGGCAATAGCTTTCTGCTATTAGAGTGATAGAACATTGATTCAACTCTTCAAAGGTTGTTTTTGACAAAGAATTGATGCTATTCTCTGTATTCTTTTGTACTGCTTGGAAATAGAGTTTAACCAGAGGCCCAACATGTCACCCTAAAGAATTATCTTCTTAAAGTCATTTCATTAACATCAAGTCCTGCCAGAATTACGTCGTGGTTTCAAAGAGCAAGAAGAACCTCTATGAAACAATCGGATGATGAAGAATGTTGGTGTCTAAGAGTTTATTTATACGGATGCCACTTGTCAAAAAAAGATGAGGACAAACATGATGATGAAGCCAAGTACGAGCAATCTGTGTGACATGATGTCGTTTTCGCTTCTTGGCGTGTTATTGTTTGGTGCTGGCCATTGCTGCCGACATGAGTATCATTGTAGACATGTACAGACTTACGTATTGGAATCCAACAAACGGACCGAAAAAGAGCGGGAAAGTTCCGAACCCCGCACCAAACATGGGCTGGTTGAGGCCATTATATCCCTTGATGACGTCATCACAATATACACAATATTTTCCAAGTTGTTTTGGCGTGTTTTGAGTTGAAAAAATATCAAATGAAAATGAAATGTATTTGGCAAAGTCCCAAACCACCAAAGTGTACTGTGCATAAAAACACACCTTCTCAAGCTCATCCAATGGATGTTTAAAAAATGTGTTCTGATGAAATGATCTGAAATGTACTCACTCTTTGGGATGGCTCCGTGCGCTGCCCAGAGGGTCTAGGCGGTGCTGTCCTTGTACATTCAGTTTTATTCTAATGGGACGTTGTAGACGCTCACCTGGGGTCGATCTTCTCCCCACCTCTTCCGTACAATGGAATTAATTTCTCTTTAGTGAGGACTGATTTACAGACGGGACAAGTTAAAGCGGAGTTGTGCGGTGCCTCGAGCCACTACCAAAGTCAGATCGGAGATGATAATTGATGATCATGTGAATTGGTTTCACCTGAGATATGCAAGGCCAACTGTCAATTAGTCAGCATGTGTGTTGCATCGTTACGAATTTCAGAAGATGTAATTTAATGTTGGATCGAAATTGGAGACTCACCAGAATAAATGTCCGCACATGGACACAACTGGTGAAGACGCTGTATCGAAACATATGTTACAATCAAAAGAATTTGGTGGGCGGTCCGTAGATGGTGTCTCAGAGGCTATAAAATTGTCACGGACATTGTCATGATGTCCTTACCTGCTGGTCTTGCTTCCTCTGGGGTTGTCGTAGAATCGTCAACTTGCATTTTTGTGAATGGGAATTTTTGTGCCAAGTATCAGAAAAGGGACGCTTCTTGTCTGATTCTGACTACTCCAGGAGAAGATACAACAACGACAGAGATGGCAGACCAGACATTCGATGAACAATCTGTAAAGCACGAACCTGAGAACAACAGGTGGGTCATCCCACTCGCAAATAAAGGTAGATTGGAATGTTTATGGCCTTAGACTAAAGACATAGAGGAGGCAGTGTTAGAGTACACTCTAAGTAATGACCGCTCACAAAAGGTGAGTGACATTATGTTTCTGTCACATAACACAAGTGACGTAGACAGCTATTAGACCTTCAACACACATACACGCCAAACAGCCACAGAGGAAAAGGACTCGCATCACTCATGGTGAAGGTTAGCCTTGATTTTCAAATCTTGAATTGATGATTCTTCAGAATGCCTTTGTTTGGGCGGACAAAAACAATGCCAAAGTGGTCCCTTCTTGTTCTTACATCAGCAGAACATGGTTACCCAACAACCCCGCCTTCCAGCGTTTGGCTCGTCTCCTTTGATCATGATAAAATGGACGAGATCATGCATCCTTGCACTTCTACCTCTTACAAAAAGTCACCAGCAGTTCATAAAAAGACCTTTATTGAAGTGTCGGCTCATTCTTAGCCGCCTCCATCAGTGTGGTAAATATTTTCTCGGCCAGCAGTCTCTGTTCCAAAGGCTTTCCGTTCATCTTGTCCGAATGCACCACCAACTGCGCTTTTCTATAGCTAATCTTCAATTTGTTGGGTTGCAACAGGTCACCTGCATCTGTAAGACCGAATCCCAGAAATTTCCGTGAAATTACTGTGAAATTTCCGTGAAAATTGGATGAAATTTCACCTATTGAGACGGGGTTCCAGGTATGTCCTTCCCAGAGGACAGTGTGCATAGAGGCTAACAACGCCCTGATGTTGTCCTTCTTCCCCGCAGTCCAAGTGCCCACCTTCATCATCACTACAACGCCCAAAATAGACGGAAAATTCGCGGAAAATTCACCTTGTTGTCGATGTCGTCTTCGATGTTCCATTTGTGCTCGGCTTCAGCGGCGGCCGCTGCCTGTGCTTTTTTGTAATCCCCGACGTTGTCGGTGGGGGGCAACACGACGTGTTTCTTTCTGACAACAGGCTCGGACCTTCTCTTGTCTTCTTCGTGGTCAATGCCCCACCCGGGGTCAACAGCAGGCTGTGATGCTGAGGCTCTACAACGAGTCAGTGGTCCGTCTTGATTTTCCCGCCAAAATTCAGTTTTTTATATATCTAAATAAAAATATAATAGAAATGCTGGAAAATGAGATGACATACTGGGGTTGAAGGGGGGCAGATGCGTGTACAGAGTGGGGGGAGGCAGGGGACTTGGTAGGTGTCGACACATTGTACAAGTCTCCAAAAGGCCCGCTGCTTGATCCGAAAGCAGCCATAGACGCAAACATGTTCTGCTGTGTTGCCTGCGCCGGCGCTGCTTCTGATTTTTGTGGGGTCGCCTTGATGACGTCATCAAGATGTCGAGATATCATAACATGTCACGTGACCGTACCGGGCTTGTCGCGGTGAATGTGGCAAAGATATCTTCCAATCCGGTGCTCGATTTAGAGGGTGTTGGTGCGGGTGCAGTTGTAGTTGTGGTGTCGTCCATATTGAAAAATGAAAAGTCATCTGCAGGCTTGGCGGGGGCAGGGGCGGGGGCGGGGGTAGAATCTTCAAAGAAATTTCCCTCAGCAGGGGCGTGGGTGGCTGGGCGGGACTGAGTCGGTGTAGATTCAAAAAAATCGAGTAGCGGGGCAGGGGATTGAGGTGGTGCCTGTTTAGCGGGGGCGGCCTGGGGTGGTGCTGCCTGAATCTTCTCAGAAAATAATGTATTTATTTCGGTACTTACAGCAGGAGCGGGCTGAGGTTTAGCGGGGATGGCAGGTGCCTTTGAATTTTAAAAATTAAATCAAATATTTTGTCAGGAATTACAAAAAAAATGAACATTTTCTAGGAAATGAAGAAAAAAAAATTGTGAATTTTAAATTTTAAATTTGAAAAAGTGCGCGAAGCACAAACGGAGAAGCTGAATCCATTCCTGGAATTTAAATATAAAAATATTTGAAAATTCAGGAGTCAGCGTTTGCTCGTCTACAACTGCACAGACAAAAATATGTGCCTTCTACAACTGTGCATTTTCATCTGCATCTTTGCTGCAGCAAAGTCGTGATATATGATGTCACCGTATATTAAATGTCTTTACCTGCTTTGGCTGTGCAGGTGCCTGCTGTTGTTGTTGTGGAGGAGGCTGCTGGTTTCTCGTTTGTGAGACGGGGGACGAGTTGTTGCTCTTATCCCCCGGCTTTCTCGCGGCTAATTGAGCACCGATGGATGACACCTCCTGTCAATCTGTCAGATCTGACAGCTTACAAAAAGTCACGTGACCTGATCGTAGCCTTGGGGCAGAGCTTCAGCCAGAGATTTATGATATTTAGACTGTGCCTGCATCAAAGAGGTGATCGACTTGGCGATTAACACGGCTCTTTCTTCATTCTTCTTTGCGAGATGATCAGTTGCCTTCTCATTATAACGATCATATCTCTGCTTGGCGGTGGCCACATCACTACCGCAGATCAGATCACGGCATAATGACGATATGGACAAAATGGCTTACTTTGGAGCAGACCTCTTGGCAGTTTCATATTCCATGAGTAGCTTCTTTCTGTCCTCCACGATACGACGTATCTCATTATCTACCTGAAAAACAATTCACAAAAGACAAACAATTAGAAGTACTTACATCTTTCTCTTTGTTTAAGGGTTGGACAAAATTGGCTTGGAGAGTGGAAATGTATTCCTTCTCAGCAGACGATTGGATATTGCCTTGATATTGACAGAACTGTTGAAAAGTCAATTTTGTATTCTAAACCGGTAGACACTCACCGATTGAGATAATTGTTGAATGTCAAATGATTCGTGCAGACTGCCAGTCAGCTCTCGATTTATGGTTGCAGCAAAATCGCGGTAAGCGAGATTGCTGGCCTTTAGTGCGCTCGCAGTCTCTACTGATATGAGGCGTCTTCTCATCATATATTATAGAATAACATACGCTTTACTGAAGCTTGAAGAGTGCCGATAAAAGTACCCAAATTATTGTAATTTACGAGTAAAGAATTGAAAGGATCGTCTGAGGGGCTAAGAGATTAATCAGTCGGGTAAAATGATATCCATTTTTCAGTACCCAGAAGGACGAACTCCCTCATCTTGACTTCCAAATACTTGTGCTTGAGCTTTCTCTGCCACACGGCTGAGACCTTTCAGAAGGCTGGCCATCTCGCAACTTGAACAAATGTGGATCTGCGATCGCAACCAGTTTTCCGAGATATCTCAGGAACAAATTTCAATCAAACAATGCAGAGGCAAAACCGCCGTACATTCATGTCATGCGGATTTTTACATCAATAAAAGCTGACACCAAAGCTCAGCATCTCAGAACAAAGGATCCACGTTTGTTCAAGTTGCAAGATGGCCGGAAAGTGGATTTTGATGAACGTCGACAAGGTGCTATTATTGTAGAGTTTTTATTCAATGATTTATCAATATCCAGTGCCAGGGATGTATCGGTGACATTCACTTTCAGCGACTCTCAAAGTCCGCCTGGAACATTTTATTTCTACAAGTAAATCACTTGGGGAATATAGAAACAAACCTTGAAGAACATCACACTCTCCCTGGGACACCGTTGACACTTCCGAAAGTTGATTCCATTTTCAGACAAACACAAGCCGTGGAAGCCGAAGCAGCATGAAGCCCACAAAGACAACGAAGGGAAAAGTTGACGGGAAGAACTCTACCACACTGAGCGAGGAGCAACTGAAGACTCGATTCGGATGGCGGCCGACTTTCCAGGGGCTCAGTCAAGCTTCTTTTGCCAAACACACGAATTGTAAGCCATCACATCAAACTTCTGCTGAACTGACAGTCAGGAAAGAGGATTTGCAACAGATTTATCTGAGGTTTCACAAAGAAGATGTTGACACAAACAACCGAAGGATCACCGCAGGTTCGCGGCAGATCCATCTCCATCGCTGAAATCATCAGATGGCTTCGCAAGATTATTGGGAATCCCAGAGGACGCCGCATTCACAAAGAGGATGTTTGCCGTTTTTGATGAGAGGAATGAAGGCGAAATCAGCTTGAGCCAGTTTGTCAGGAACCTATCCCCGTTGCATGATGATGCAGATCAAGAAGAGAAGCTTCAGTGTGGGTCCCGCGCATTCACCTTGGTTTGAAATTTACATTTCTCGCAGTTGCCGCAAAGTTGTACGGCACGGAGGACGACGGAACGATTTCAAAAGAGCAATTACGACAACTTTTAGACGAAGATCTGAAGGCGATGAACGTGCGAGTGGACATGATGAATCTAGATGAGGTGCTGAGAGATATGTGGGCAGCTGAACAAAAGAGTAGGGTGTCTCACATTTGCACAATCCCAAAGGACAACGAAACGTTTCATCCAATGTGATGCGTGATAATTCATTTGACATCTTACAGGCCCAAGCCGCGAGAATCTTCCTATCTCCGTCGTGTTGAAACATGCAAATATTGATGATGTCTCATTGAACGCAAAATCACCCATTGCAAAAGTCTTAAAAAAGTGGGAAACTTGAAAAATTTCACAACTAAGAAAAACAGACAAAAAATCTCGATTGCATCCTCGAAAAGTTTTGAGATCTCCAAAGTGGAGATCGCACAGAGACAGAAAGCACAACAAAGTCTGTGGTACAGATTTAAACGATATTTTCTATTCAGTTTATCGGCCATCATATGGACCACCGTGGGAGTGATCCTGAATATGGGCTGTTTTGCTCTGGGCCTGACATGTGAGTTGATATGAAAATCTGTTGACTCACAATGTCAGCCATCACAGCAGCACAAAACGATTATTTCGGCTGGAGCGGGATTCTTGCAAAGTGTTTCAGGGTAGTGATATTCGCTGACGTCCCAATCTTATTTCTCCTCATGTGTAGACAAGTCGCTGCATGGTGAGTATATTCAGAAGAAACCATAAGTGACTGCTGCAGGTTGAGGTCTTATAAGATTATGTTTCGGTTGATCCCGTTTGATTCCTTCATCACCTTTCACAAGCTGACAGGCGTAATGGTCGTAATCGCTTCCCTGGGACATACGTACGTAATCTATCAGATATGACAGTTCTGACATGTGAATAGCATCGGACATTATCGCAACCTGTACCTTTTGAGTCATTCTCCATTACCAGTAGCCAACAATTTCTTAATCACAAAATTGGACCACCCCGTATCATGGGCAGATCTCCTCTTTAGAACCATTGCGGGTGCCACCGGGCACATCATGATCTTCTGTCTCGTGATCATGATCCCCTGTGCTTTTCTCAGAAGGAGAAATTTCGAGGTGTTTTGGTTCACTCATTTGTTGTGGACAGTTTTTATCTTGGCGCTTTTAATACACGGTATGTTGATGTTCATTTTTGTTTTTGAAGTTTGAAAGGTGCCGGAAAATTGATGTTACAGCCAATCTTTTACATTATCTTTGCTGTGCCGGGCCTCATTTATGTCGGTGAATTGATTTTCAGAGTTGTTAAACAGAGATACCCTTCAAACGTGATCACAGCGAAAGCAGTCGCAGACAAGGTGATTTTATGATATTTTTTATCCAAATCTAGATTTCTGGCAATAAAGATGATTGATATTGTGGTTTGAGTTGAACATTAAGACTTATCTGTTGGTGCAGGTTTCTGTCATTAGAATCGAGAAACCAGATTTTTTCCAGCCAGCACCAGGTCAATACGTCTTGATCAATTGCAGAAAGATCGCCATGTTCGAATGGCACCCCTTCACTTTGACCTCTGCGCCTCACGAGGACTTCCTTGAAGTGCACGTGAAGGTGTGTTTTTGATTATGTAAATAATGATGTTGATATTCTTCAGGCTGTCGGAGCTTGGACCGAAAAATTGCATCAAATTGTAAAAGCTGAGACACTATCCGACTTGGAAAAAAACACAAAGCAACAAAACATACAAAGTGTGTTGGTCGACGGTGAGCTTTCTCCCTTTTCCATCGATGCTGATTTGACATTCAGGACCTTTTGGGGCCCCCGCCCAAAACGTGGATCATTATAAGACGGTCGTCCTCTTTGCGGCAGGAATAGGTGTCACCCCCTTTGCCGCCGTTCTCAAAGACATGATGTATAAGATCAGAAATCAACCAGATTACCCTGTGAAGAAGGTTTATTTTGCTTGGTCCGCCCGCAACCAATCCAACTTTAGCTGGTTCACAGAAGTCATAAAGGGTGACAATTTCACCATCTACCACCGATCAAAAGTTCAGTATTGATAAATACGTAGAATTGGAGCTCTACAACGAGGAGACGGAAACAAAGACATTTTGCATCGATTTGTATTTCACCGGTGCAAAGAAAGAGGATGACATCAGATCCACTCTCCTTCAGGTGATTATATTACCCCTTGTCATCCTGACTCGTTGTAGAGCATCCTAAACTATCATTATTCCAAGAAAAAAGAATGCCTTGTAACAGGCCTTGGCAGCAGAGTGCATTTCAACAGGTAATTTTGTGTTGTTTCACAATTATCTGAATACTCAGGCCACCACTGGCAAAGTATCTCGCAGACATTGCAAAAGAAAACGTCGCCACACCAGGAGATATTGGGGTGTTCTTTTGTGGTCCTAGAGTGCTGGCAAAGCAGTTGGCGCATCACTGCTCGAATCAGAGAGATGTAAAGAGGATGAGATTTCACAAAGAAAACTTTTAGAATCTGTAATTAACACTGAGTGGTCTATATAGGGTAAGTACACTTTGAAATCTTACTTCTTTATGATCAAATTATTTCTGGTGTCTGGACTTACTCTAACCATATTTCAGATAACCCATTGCACACCACACCTCTTTTTTCTCCTCTTGTGTTAAATAAATTGTTGGAGTTGTTATTCCTCCCTTCCAAATAAAGAAATCCTGCAGCTGAAATTGACTGGTTTATGTTCTCTCTAGAACTCTGGCAACCATCCATCTAGCACCAAAAAATCCCCGGGGATTTTCACGCAGCGTGAAAAAATTGCCCGAGCATTCATCGGTGTTCAATCGCCAGGACTCTCGGTGACCGTGATTTTTCAGAGGGTAACCCTGGCTTTTTGATCTCAAATTGTGGCATCATCAACTGCTCAAAATGCATGAGGACTCAACTCAAACAGATTTTATAATCAACATTTTTAAAGCTTAATATAGCCTCAGGGAGGGTTTGATTCACAAATGAAAGAAGACGACTCTAACGCGTCTTCGAGAAACTTCGGTCGGGTGTGGTAATTTGGAGGGTAAAGTGATTGTGGAGGATGTGGTTGTAGATGAAAAGAAATCATCCCTCCCAACCTGCACCAAATGATTGTACAGAACCAAATAAAATCAACCAATAAAATGTCGAAAAATTGAACTTTTTTGAAAAATAAATTTTGGATTTTTCGGAAATAAATGTTTTATTATTTGACAACAGATTCGACAGGGACACATAAGGTCATCATGGCGGACCACGGTTTCTCGTATCTAGATAAGATTCGAGTCACTGGTGAGAATCATTTTTGTGATCTTCGGGACGTCATCATCATTATATTGAAAATGGAGACAATAGACATTGGTCGCTCTGTTGACTGACGCCATATATAGTTGTGGAAGCACAGGATCTTGCACCCAAGGATCGAAATGGTGAGTTTGTATTTTCACACATCTAAAGCTAAACCTCTTTAGGCAGAGCCGATCCATACATCATAGTCGGGTTACGAAAGAAGGAACATAAGACCAAGATCATAGACAGTACTTTGAATCCTGTGTGGAACAAGGAAGATGCCACGTTTATGATGTGAGGATACGTCACAGTTTTGTATGATCGAAATTGACATGAAATAGGGAGGTTTCAGAGGACGATTTAAATGACCCTGATAGTGTATTAAAATTCACAGTTTGGAATAAGAACAGAGCCTCCAGAGATGATTACATGTAGACCCCTCCATCTTTCCATTTTGTTTCATGTCCTCTGCAGAATGCAAAAGGACGTGGCAGAACTGCGACCTTCCCGCGGAGATGTTTTCATTCACGTTACATAGGGGTGAGGCAGTCATACCTCTACAGCAGCTGTTGGATGCCGCGGAAGCCATACAGACCATTCCAAAAACAATCGATCAGTGGATGAGATTAGAGTCAGAAGGCAAAAAGAGTCTCGTCACAGGAAGCATCCACATTTTTCTGGAAATCATCTTCTCATCACTGGATGAGAATGAGGTGACGTTTTGTAATCCTGATCGTGGACGTCCAAATCACCAACTTAGAACATTATTGCATGAAGTAAATTACAGCGATACCCAAAAAAAACAAAACACTGTGCTGGAATAGAGTCAAAGAATCTCTGCGGCTTTGCCTCATGTTTTTGCATCACAGTCTCTTCTGTCTTCGACGACTGCATCTCTTTCGTGATGGATGAAGGCACTGCAATTCCTTACCGCGACTCGCGGTAACTGACGTGGAATTAACGTGCAGGCTGAGGGGGTTTACCCCAATTGTAGTGTCTTGCACAACCATCAGAGTGCACAGCTACGCCACTTGCAAACGTGCAGAACAAATATCGACATTTGAATTATGGACAATTGGCGTTGTAGAATCACCGAAAGTCTGAATCTGTCACTTTACAACTGTCCAGATCTCAATTTTAAAATTGTCAGGGGGGCGTGAACAATTCGAAAATACGGTCCAGGTTATTCAGACATTTTCCGGTCGTTTCTACATCAGAATCCATCTTGTACAGTGAGTATTCCACGTTCTAAAAATAGAACAATCTCAAAAAATTTAAAAAATCTCAAAGAAATATTAAAAAAAAATTTAAAAAAATTTGAAAATTTTTTAAAAAATGACAGTGTATCGCTGCACTTTATCAGGGAAAAAACTCGGCAGAAAAGGAGAGCTCAGCGTCCTGGACAACTACTTATGCTTCTACTCAAACGTTCTCGGCACAAAGAAGAAGGTGAATATTTCTGGCACGTTGTAGATCCCAAAGTATGACGTCATGACAGGTTGTCATACCGATGAATGAGATCCTGAGCATTGAAAAGAAATTTCCGGTCGGGGTTGAAGTAACAAGAAAACTGACCGGAAAGAAATATTTCTTTGAATCCTTTTTGGCGCGAACAAATGCGTACAAAGAGATACTCGGACAGTGGTGAATTTTCAATCTACAACACAAGATTATTAAAAATTAAAAAAAAATTTGGTCATCTACAACCCGGCCGATGTTTTTTGCCTGCGGCAAACCATAAATGGAACTCTGTAATTAAATATTTTGAAAGTCAAATCGGTCATCTACAACGAAGTAAAAATGAGTAGGATGAAGGCTAACGGCATGTTACCAAATTCTGACGGGTCTCAAAGTCTCAATTTGAAACCAAATACCGAAGAAAAGAAGATAGACGCGTCTCCACGAAGAGGTGAATTTTCCCTGAATTTTCGGCTACAATGTTTGCGTAAAATCCGTTTCCACTGGGGTTGTCGACATTGTCGACATCTACAAATCCATAAAAACACTTTTTGAAGATTTCAAAATTCAAAACCGCAGGACATGGGCACAGAAGAATGGGCTCCTTAGTCAGGGGCAACGAAGACAAAAAAGCTGCGGCGGGGGCAGGTCTCGTACCCACGCCCTCCGCGACCGTCCTGGTGGGCAATACTTCTTTTGTACAGCCTCCTTCACCTGCTGGTGTGCGGAGCGCCCATAGGAGGAACAAATCATTCGCGACGGGGTCCGATTTTGCGAGCGTAAATACTTTGGATATCCCGACGGACCTCAGACGTAAGTTGAGATTTCGTCGGAATTTCATCGAAATGGTTGTGGCGAAGTGCAAAATATTTATCTGGTCTTGTTCACAAATTGGGATGATTTTTGATTCACGTGTTTTTATTCAAATTCTGAAATATTATTTTCCCGCCAAATTGTAAGGTCTGAAAGTCTCCAGCGGGTGGAGGGATTTTGGCGGGATCTCCACGATCTCCGTCTTCAAGAAACGTATCCCCCGCCATCACCAGGGTCAACACCACTGGTAGCTCCCCCAACTCCTCATATCCCACCCCTGCAGTGAGTTTTCCATCAAATTTTCCCGAAATCTCCTCCATTTTTCAAGGGAATTTCGTCGAAATTCAAACACTGACGGAATACAGCCGATCATTGAAATCACCGGTATAAATAGTGCACCCATCACTTTATCTGTGGAATTAGAAGGTCATAGAGAGCTCAAGGTGGAGACACCTGTTGTGTCGGTGTCTCTTGCTCCTTCTAAGCCGGTGCAGAGTCTACTCAATACTCTATCTACAACTCACGGAATAAGTTTGTATTTCTGTATTTTTCCCAATCAAAATAAATCTATTATTTTGGCGGGAAATAAACACGTGCTGACTCGTTGTAGAACCAGACGTATTATCAAAATATGTCTTAAAGTCTTATGCTTATGACACGGCCCACGTGAACAGCTCCAAGCATAAGGTGGAGATGGACCCCCTTTACTCCATCTCGTTCTACGGTCTTCGGGAGGGGGTGAGTTTTCTATTTTTAGAATTCTCGTTCATTGGCGGTGAAAAATTCAAATCTTGGTTCGTTGTAGATGAGCGGTACGAATCCACGGCAAAGCCGGTCCGTCTACAACGGATAAAGAATGTCTTTCACAATGACAAACGATATTTGGCAGAGAGTCGTCCATAAGACTGACCTACAACAGGACTCTGTATACCTCAAAAAACGTAAGAAGAGTGGCATCACCTCTTCGTTCAGGTCGAAGAGGTTGTCTTTGTCTCTTGTCTTGCATATAGAGATAGAGAGCTTTGAGGAATTAAAATGTCCGAAAGAAACGACCGTTGTTCTCGAGAGTGAATGCACAGCGGACGAACTTTTCGAGAAAATCGCCAGGTAAATTTCACGGAGAATTCCTGACTCGGAATTTTCTCGGAAAATTCGGGGTTAACGCGTTGTAGTGAGGGAAATATTCCGATTACGGAAGGGGATAGATCGAATTATACGATATTGATTGTAAAGCCGGATGGCAGGACCGTTAGGGCAGATCAAGGGAACCAGATCTTGTCTTATTTATGCGCCGATGACAAGGTGCGATTTTCGTCCAGAATATTTGTGCCATGAAAAAGTTTCCCGCCAAAAGAAAATTTGAAATTTAAATTCAGCAGGATATCTTGAGAGTGATCAAGAGGATGCCTTACAAGTCTGTTTACGACAAATTCAGAATTGTAGAAGGCCGCCCTCCCAAGGTACATAATTTGAATATTTTTCAACATAAAAAAGTCCTCGTTGTAGATGCTCAAAATTTCCAGGAAATTGCTTTTGAGCTGGCACTTCACAGTATTGTTGCACCTACATCAAATTACAAGTCCAAGAGTGATTCCGATAAATCCTCATTTTCCAGTGACGAACTACAACCTGCCATAAAGCACCTGGGTTCCAGTCTAAATTTAGACTCAATCCATCAGTCGAGAGTTGTAGAGAGGGTGAAACACTCACTTACGTATGAGAAGGAGCCGATACTATTAGAGTATGCGCAAAGAATACAACTTGTAAACCAGAATGTACATCCAAAATACACCCCTTCCGCCTTTGAGGTGAGATTTGCACTATAAATAGATTATTATCTATTCGTCAGGAAAATTTTTATATTTTTCCAACATATTTCAAATGTTTTATTTCATTATATTCCAGAAGAATTAAAATAATTCAAGATTTCTTGAATACATTTAAAAATAAATTGACTGGTTGTAGAACGATGATTCCTACCAAATGTGGAAGAAGAGAGAGATCCAGCATATACGGGACAACTCATCCTCCATCATCTTTAATCCTGAGGGTTTTTACGGCGTCATGGCAGTGAGAGGTGAAATTTCCCCGAAATTTCACCGAAATTTCGTGCAAAAATGATGACGTGTGACAGTGATCGAGGCAAAGGATATTGTGTCGAGCAAGAAGGGGTCACAACTGGACACCCACTGTGTAGTAAAAATAGATCACCAGCCCGATTCTACAACGGATAGATTCGTCAGAAAAACAAAGACTGTACAGTGAGTATCTACAACACCTAAAAATTATTTTAAATTTTACAATAAAGAAAATGAATTTTATTTGTCCGTCTACAACGCGCCGTTGATAATATATTCAGTAAGCAGAGCGAACCCACTTGGGACGAGGAGTTTATGCTCGAAGTCTTAAACCCCAACGCTTATGTACACATCACACTGTACGAATCGGATAACATCGTGTCACAGACAAAATTCTACCTGATGGATGTGAGTCTCGTTGTAGATGATGGAAAATGACGGGTTGTAGATCGCCGAGAAAGATTTCTCCGAGGATTGGTTCACTTTAGAGGACGGAAAGACACAAGTGAGTCCATTTGTGAAATTCCCGCCATTTTTTAAATTTAAAACAAATATAAATATTCCAGGTACATTTATTCCTCGAATATAACTACTCGTACTCACAATACTACCGATTCATTTGTTCTGGAGAAGGGACACATGTGCACATCAACAGCAGCAAGATGGATGCAGTACTCGACTACACCGAGTGTTTAGACATCCTAATGAGAGGCCTCGCGGAGGGCGATTCCAACATGGAGATGAGGTGAGGTTCCGGGTTCGATCCCGACCGCTCCCTTTTTTTGTTTGTGATGACGTCATCAGGCAGAGGATTTCTCCATCGGATGATAGAGACACGCTCTATTCCAGATTTTCCGAGAAAATTCTGGCGCAATATCGTGACAGGTGAGATTGGTTTCATTACAATGAGACGGTCATCTGTATAAATCTCGTTTTTCCCGCCATTTTTTCTGACTCGTTGTAGATTCGGGTTACGCCAAGCGTTATGGGAAGTCTCGTTGATTAAATATACCAATCTACATTTTAGACACAAGCTGTCCATGCTGCAAGAGCTGCACTCTACACTCTCATCCCTACAAAAACGTAGCCACCAAGACCTAACACCTAAAGAGGTATTTATATTTTAATTTCAAGCGATCTACAACGAGGAGATTTTTTTCTGACGGGTTGTAGTGGGAGGAATATTTCGAATCTGCGACTGAATTATGCGAGAAGTTGACAGATGTCTTTACAAATTACCGTAAATCCTTCCCCAATGTAAGACAATTTCCCAGAATTTTCCAAATTTCAACCCTCATCTCCTGATCTAAAAATAGAACACACCAGAGGGGGCTCTCTACACTGCTTTAAAAAGCTATCGCTTGTTGCTGACTGTTGGCGCCGATAAAGCGAGTAAAGAGAAGGCCAAGCAGATGGCCGTAGATACCATACAAGACTGCCTCACGGCAAGTTTTTTTAACATTTTTTGAACTTTGAAATTTTTTATCCAATTTTAAAATAAAAATAATTTTCATCAATTTTAAAAAATTTCCCAAATTTAAAAGTTTTTTTACCAATTTTATATTTTTTCCCAAGTTTAATAATTTTTTCGGGGGTATATTTTATCTGACAGAAGGATTTACGTAAATATACCTGACAACTCCGCGCATAATTCAGTCGCTGTATACAAGTGCGAAAAAACCTTTTCATCAGAATTCTCCATGCAGCGGAGCTGCAAAATTGCAAACACTCCAGAAGATCTCCAGAGAGTCCGAAAATCTCCATCTTTCTGACATGTTCCCAGAACGCTGTCGCATCCAACTTTGCTGCGATGAAGAGGCAGTACAAAGAGGATTCATCTGCAAATGTGTCCATGAGCCAGCCTTCAGCGCATTATATGCTCTCTTTTATCCTGAAAAAAATGTTGAAAGATGCAGAGTCCGAGATGCAGTTCTGCGATGATTTCGAAGATTAGTGAGTGAAATTTCCATGAAAAGTCTTGAATTGTATCTTTGAATTGGGAAATTCCATGAAAAGTCTTGAATGATATCTTTGAATTGGGAAATTTCCGAGATAATTCTGACTCGTTGTAGTGGCGTAGAATTCGCCGGGCACGTTTCCGGCAAATACAGAAATCTTCTCGTTGAATTGGTACGTATGATATCATGACAATCTCTATGACGTCATGATGACGTCATACAGGCAAGACAATTCTGCGAAGAAGCCGCATATGAGAATTCCGACGTCTTCGAATTGTATTTCCGCCTTAAAGAGCTCGACACCAACCGATTTTACGCGTCTTCGGCGTCTACAATGACATTGAATTTAGCAGATAGTTTCCAGCCTTTTATCTACGGCTGGATCAAAGAGACTAAAAACAACGTGGAAAAAGTGGCGGTGGAGAGTGTCGCGAAGGACCAGGTCAGAAAAAATAGCGGGGGGAGGAATCGAACCCTGGCGTTTTTTTTGTCCTATTAGGGTATCTGAAATTTTCCTGAAATTTTCAGGCGATGATCTTGGATAATGACAGGTCGATGAGCAATTCCGTCTCGTTATTTGACGTGTGCGACACGTTAACAAACGCGATGGAGTTCTTAAAGTCTTTATGTCTGGACCACCCTTTTGTCATCATACAATTCACAGAGGTAGATTTCCGCGAAATTTCGAGGAAAATTGACGTGATCAGGTGATATGTAATGCGATGGAGAAGTTTGTTAACACCACTTTTGAAAAAGCGATGTCACTTCTGAGGAGTTTACCGCCCAACAACTTCTCCCCTCCCGTAACTGTGAGTTTTCATTGAAATTTCGCGAAAAATCAGATTCTCAATAATATCTTCACAGAATTTTCACAGAATTTTTCATGAAAAAATCGTGCCGATGGCAAAACTTCTTTGAAATTTCATCTGAAATATGCGAAAATAATCGTTGTAGATATGCATTCTGATGAACAACATCGAGTCCGCCAGGGAGAGATTAGACGTGCTCCTCGGCGATTTGGAAGAGGAGTTGCAGTCCTCTTGCAGCAGAGCCAAAAATACATCTAACGGGTTGACCCATGACATCTTAAAACAGACATTTGAGGACTGCTCTCGTGGCGCTTTTGAGACATCTCGGACCACTCTGGACAACTTGGTCAATTCTACGAGTCAAAAGGTCAGTTTGAAATTTGAATCATTGATTTTGGCGGGAAAATTTTCGAAAGAGGTTGACTCGTTATAGATACACGAACACATACGTAATACGATAAACACGACGATTGCGGCACAGACACAGAACGTCTCTGTCATCGCGAAACAACTGCGTCAGTATGTGGAGCAACAACTCCAGTTGTTGATGGACAACCTTCAACCTATCCTCTTTACAAGAATGTCTAAGAGGATATGGCAGCTCATCGTTGCAAACTTGCACTCCATTGCTGCTGCGAGAAACCAAGATCTACTGCAGGTGATTATTAATATATTTCAACAGGCCTGCAAGTCAAAACAAATACCACACTGTTGACATGTTCATGTCAAACTGACATATGCGACAGAGTCAGATCAGGCAGATATTGCCGGTATTGGAAGAACTCGGACAACAATTCCAGATGAAAGGCAAAGGTCTATCAAAATCATACCTTGATGAAGCCGGTAATCATTATGGGTCTCACCTCTTTGGATGTATCTCCTGTTGCGGCAAAGCCGCAAATGAATATATTCTATTTGTAAAACCAATTATTTTTATTTAACAAATGAATATTCACGAAGATCTGAGTAACACAATCTTGATGGTATTCTGAGAATATTATTTTCCACAAGTACAAGATTTAAAGAAGATAAGGGGCACCTGTGAAGAGGCTGTTAGAGATGTGGACACAGCCCAGTTCGGCCTTGATTAGCATGTGGTGGAAGTTAAAAGAACCTATGGCCGACGATCGGTAAACACTCATTTGATGGTCTACAGAGTTGTAGATGTCGACGTGATGATATTTCGGCAAAGCCGCAATACCAAAATACCGGAGCAAAAAGATTCACATGACCTGCCGCTCATCTGGGCATAGCCACGATGAATGTGACAGTTGTAGATAGCTTGAACATATCTACAACGAGCCACATGGCGCGTTGTAGATCGGCAGAGCCGCAGCACAAAAAACAGACATCTGATACCCACCAGCGAAGCCCAAGAAGAGCAGACGTCACAACGCCACAAGTCACTGACCTCTTCACAACGTTATGTCCCGTCAGATTCGCCCTCAGTCCCGCGAAGAGAGCGCACCACCATCACAGAGGCCGATGTGATGAGTATATTAGAACGAAGAAGTGACAGCGCGGAGGCGCGGGCGTTTGTAGACGAGCAAAAATGGATCATGGAAGACGTGCCAAAATACCAAGCGGTGCAGGCGGTGAGTCTGTTTTTAGATGTGTTTGGGATCTACAACGCGTGGTTTGGTCCTAAATAGAACGACTGATCTATTTTTAGGTCAGAGAACACTTTGGGATGCCATTATGGGAGATAATCCTCAAAAGTGAGTTTTTTAATCTTTATGATGATTTATATCATTCCAGATTACGGCAATTGTACAATGCTCACAAACGACGTGAAATCTGCGGGCTTCTCGTTTTTAACATCCAATTACCTCGCTTTTGACGTTCGTATCGGTGAGTTTCTGCATTTCAAACATATTTATAGTATTTATGTATATTTACATCGATGTAGATGGACAGAACAGTGGTGTCTCCACCATGTTACCTCTGAAGGAGATAAAGACACTCCAAAAGACGAAGCACGCCTTCTTTTGGGACGCCATTCTCATTGAAATGAGAAACGGAAGGGTACGGTCCGCGCTTTCCATTTTTCAAATTTTGAATCTTGTCAGAGTTATTCGTTTTTTGACTGGAAGAATCGGGATATCACTTGGAAAGATATATGCGACCAGGCCATAGCCGTCGGAAACTCAAACTTTGTCACTGAAAAGAAGGATTGAAAACCTGTCCATTATTCATGATGTCATCTGAATCAATCATTGTTGATTCATCTCAATCTGGGATGGCAGGTTGAATTCTTGGCCGGAATACAGCTGCAGGTAATTGCAGTGTTATGCCCTATTCTGTTGTCTAAAGGTGCTTGATGTGAGGCCTTTTATGGAGGGGATGTTGTGGGTTGAGG